>JAPKLW010006761.1:0-16587 GCA_026898455.1 Plectranthus barbatus
TCCAAAATTTGAAGAGAGTTGAGATGGCAAATCTTGGGAGAAATCTCGCCGCTCAATTTATTCGAGCTTAAGATAAGAAACTTCAAGTTGGACAAGCTTGTTCCTAACCATGCTGGAATGTTTCCATCCAGATCATTATGAGAAAGGTCCATTTTCAACAAATTCGTGCAGTTTTGCATCGAAAAAGGAATTTGGCCTGAAAACTTGTTTCCATAAAGATTCAAGGACATCAAGTTTACTAGATAACCCAAAGTGTTTGGAATGCTTCCAAACATCATGTTATTACCTAAATTCAAATATTTCAGCCATGGCGAGCGCATCGAACAATCTGGCAGCTTTCCACCCAACTGATTTCCTCTCAAATGAAGAAGCTCCAAAGAATAGGTCCCATTACAGAGAAAGTGAGACAAGCCTCCTGAAAATGAGTTATCCGACAAGTCCAGGGCACTCATTTCGTCTGTTATTTGAGGTAGTGAGCCACTCAACTGGTTGGAACTCAAAAACACATATAGAGCGCCAGCTGGAATGAGAGGAATCTTTCCCTGGATTTTGTTATGCGATATATTTAAATAGTAAGTTGAAACATTGAAAACCCAGATAGGAATTTGACCTGAGATTCCGGTATTTGATACATCAAGTGACTGAAGGTCCTGTGTCTGAAGCCATGATAGACCTTGATCAAAGCTCGTCGACAGGTTCCAATCCCTTAGTTCAAGACTCAGAAGTTGGAAAGGTGGAATCCAATTGACACCTATTTTCAAACTCAACCGATTTCTGGAAGCATAAAATTGCTTTAAATTCGTGAGATTGGCAAAGTGGCCTTCGGACACTACCCCTTCAAGCAAATTACCTTCAATGGAAAAATATCTTAAATTAGAAAGTTGACCAAAACTCTCTGGGAGATTTCCACTGAATTTGTTTCCATCCAAATCTAGAACTTTCAAAGATGCTAGCTTTCCCAGGCCGGTCGGAATTGCACCAGAAAAATTATTCAACTTCAAAGAGAGCTCTTCCAGAGCCTCTAAGTTGCCAATTTCTCTTGGTATCTCCCCTGCAAGCCAATTCTTACTTAAATAAACGGACTCGAGGTCTGTGCATAAGAATAGCCAACCTGGAATGCTGGAACTGAGTTCATTGTCTTGAAGATCAATATACTGGAGTTTGGTGATATTGCTAATGCTTGGAATTGGTCCTACCAAATTGCTAGAACTAATATCAAGAGAAAGAAGATTGCTGAATTGAAAGATCCAAGTCGGGACGGGTGAAGATGGGTTGTTGTTATTCTTAGAGAGATCAAGGAGTTGTAGAGAAGTAGCATTCACATAATTCATAGAAGCTACAAATTGAAGCTCGCAGCCTTGGAAATGAAGCTCTAGCAAAGAAGGAAGGGCGTTGATCGCCTGTGGCCAGTCGGTTGCGTTACTCAAATCTGCCCCATTCATGTTGAGATACTCCAATTTCGAAAGCCCCGATAACCATTCAAGCCTGTCAGCAGCTACGCCGTCTGGCAACTCCAGAGTGCGTAAATTTGAGAGATTTCCAAGAGTATGAGGGATCTTCCCATGAAACCCAGCTGAATTTAAATTTAAATACTCGAGATTTGTGAACGACCCAAAGAAGGAAGGGATCGTTTGCACAATGCTATTTAGAGAGAGATCGAGGTACCTTAGACGTGTGAGGTTGAGCAAAGATGAACTGATAATACCTTCCAAATATCCGCCACGAAGATGGAGTTCATATACATGGCCAGTGAGGTTGCTGCAGACTACACCTTCCCATTTGCAGCAATTAACTTCACTATCCCATGAACTCAGTAGACTGGTGGGATCAGTTAAAGATTGTTTGAAATTTAAAAGCGACTGCTTTTCAATTTGTGGACAGAAAATGGTGTTATGTCCTACACAGTAGCTCAATTTGATGGAGATTATGAGAACCAAAAATAGGATAGCATTGGATTGATTTAAGGCAGCCATCAGAATATGATAACACTTGAGAATTATCAAATATTTATAGTTGGAGTTTTATTAATTAGCATGTTCATCCACTTATGAGAACAAATATATGGTCAACATTAGTGCTTTTCTTCCACTTATATTAATAATTTTTTAAAGAAAACCCCAATAAATTTGTGCTTTTCTTCCACTTGTATTATCAAAAGCAAGTTGTATGACTTTTGCCAAAATAATAATGACATCCACTAGTATTTGCTTAATTAGTGCTGATCATTTTTCATTTTGGATGTATAATAATGGTTTAAATTAATTGTACAATTACTAGCGCTGATTCCACCCAATGAGCATTCATAATAATTTTTAACATTTGATTTTCAGTTTTACTTAATATATTATAAATGCAAAGTTTTGTTCATAAGTACTCATTAGAATCTATTATATTTGTTATGACCAAAAAATGAGCAGGCCCATTTCCGAATCCATCAAGGAGGAAAGCCCAAAAGTACAAAAATATTCCAAGGCAAGCTCTTCGGTTAGCTAATACTTGGCCAAACCACTCTTGGACCGAACCACTTCTCGGCCGAAGCAAGCCGTTCGACCAAGATATCAAACCAAGTTACTGAAGATTGCCGAGGTGAAGCAAAAGCAGCTCAGCCGAACGGACGCGACTGTTCGAATCACCAATTCAGCTGAAGAGTTGTAACTTTTCATTTAAAGACACCTCATTGTATTCAACCCCTATAAACAGGGTCTCATTTTATTGTAGAAAACACGTTAAATTCAGCAATAAGTATTGGAAGCAATTAAGTTATATCAGCAAACAGAGTAACATTTACTACTTCAATATTTATCTCTTGCAATTTCCATTCTATTTTTCATTAAGTATTCTTATTAAGAAAAAGAATCACCGAAAAATTTGAGCATTAACAATATTATAATTAATTTTATTTTAAAATAAACTATCGGCTAAATAAAATCAGCAACACGATGGAAGAAACTTCTGATCAATTTCAACAAAACTAATACTCATTATTGCATCAACTATTTCCTCTCTGGAAAATTATTGTCCGACAGCGTCAATAACATAATCAAATAATAATGAAAAATCTTAACTTTTGGTAGAACGTAGCATTTGGGTAAAGACTTGAAGCAATGTCCATGTTGATGCTGTAATAAATCAAAGCTAGCTGAGCACCTTCTTTTCAACATCATTATTATTTAAATATGAAAATTTCAGCCCATCAATCTTGTTTTTCTTGTTTAAATATTATTTCCTACAAGATTCCTACAAGACACTAATGAAGAAAATTATCTTGGTTTTGGAGCGCTTTTTTCCACCTAAACAAAATGTTGTGCTAGCTTTATGTATTATTACAATCCAACTCTTTTTCCAAAAACCCTCTTATAAGGAAATTGATGAACTTGACATTTATTATTATCATAATAATAATAATAATTATTATTATTTTTTATTTTCCCATTAACCAACATAATAAGAAATAATTAATATTACTCAAATAAACTCAATAAAAATTCACAAATCTCAAATATTTCTCATCAATTTAAATCAAGATTTTTTATTTTTAGATAATTTGATAATAAGAAATATTTTTATAATATGAGTAATAGTTATTTTAAATAATACTACAATTTTAAAAGTTTACTTTAGCAATTTTTTTACTATTGAACTTGAGTTTTTAAAGATAATTGATTAATTTATATTTTTCTACAAGTTTATACTAGTTTTTTAGAATTTTAAATTATAATAATGCCAACCACATAGACTAGCCCAAAAATTAGAGGAATAGGATTAGGGTTAGAGTTAGAGTTGAGGCGCTGAGTAGACATGCCCAACCCTAACGGGAACCGGACCCATTTTTACATGGGCCGGTTCCGGTTCAAGATTTTTAGCCCGTGGAACTGCCAGTTCCACCATTTTTTATTTTTTTTAAAAATATTATAGAACACGTTGTGAAGGAGGATTGAACATTAAACATCATTACAAATTCCTGAATGCTAATCCACTGAACTAGAACACAATTATTGAAAAAATTATAGTTTTAAATATATAAAAGCCAAAAAATACGAGATTATTATATGTAATATTTATTTTTCAACATTTTCTTATATAGAATTAAACAATAATATCCTTAAATGCGATATATAATTGACAAATATAATTAATTTATCAATCTATTCTTAAAATTTATATTAGTGTTATTTATGAGTTAAAAGAGTTTCAAGGCTATCATGTGAATAATGAACAACATACTATTAAATCTAAAATCTTCGTATTTTCTAAAAATATTATTTCAAATCAACGAAATTGATTCTTACAATCTTATTGCATCTTATAAATTATATTATATCTCATATTACAATATATTGATTGATAATAAGTATAAACTTTAAACATTGCTACTAACTTTAATACTCCCTCCGTCCCGTCATAGTAGGGACGGAAGAGAATGCACAATAACCAATGTTGTTAGTGTAAGAGAATTAATATTTTATTGGTGAGTGTGAAAAAGTTTGCCGTTTTAGGAAATGAGACTAATAAACGGGACGGACTGAAAAGGAATATGTGACTAATATGATGGGATGTATGGAGTATTAAATTTTAGATCAATGAATAATATATCATATTTATTTATACTAACTTTTAAGAATGCTATTTAGTTTACAAGTATACAATTTAATACAAAGCTTGGACTAAAAAAAACTGAAATGAATAAACAAAGAATTAAAGAGATTTTCATACATGCTACTTTAAATCAAAGGTTATATTATAACAAATCGTATATAGTATATGTATTGGAGTTAAATGAATGATGTTAAAAGCTAACATATAAGTCTTGGAGTAATGCATAACATATATCATACTCAACTTTATTTAGCATTATTTGTACAATTAAGAGAGATTCAAAACTATTAAGTAAATAATAAACAATAATTTAAATTTGTAATTTTAATTTTAATCAAAGTTCTTTTAATTACTTTTAATGATAACTAAATTATAACATGAATTTTTTTAATTTTTTTATTATAATTACTTGAATAATATATCGCAATTCTTTTTTATCGATGATAAAATAAAACTATCTTATTATTTAATAGTTTTTTAACTAAAATATTATACATATATATTAAAACATCATTTCATATTATAAGTTATAATATATTTAACATTTATATACATAATACATTCATATATATTTATTTTAGAAACTATACCAATAAATGATTTGTAGTTCGGTTTAATGCTTTCTATACCTCCTCCAGGTCTATGGTTCGAATTTCTTTGACTAAATTTTTTTAAAATTTAAAAAAAAAACAAAAACCTGGCCCGAACCGGAACCATCCCTTAACCGGAACCGCCGGTTTCGGGTTCAAACCGGAACCGACCCCCACTTTAGGCGGGCCGGTTCAGGGCCAATATTTTTTGGAACCGCCAAACCGGCGGTTCCGAACTGGAACCGGTCCGTGGCGGGCCATGTCTAGCGCTGAGCATAATGAGGATGATTTGATGTCAATGAAAAAACAATAGAAGAGGAAAATTCAATTATTTTTTTAAAAAAAATGAGAAGATGGTGTGAAATTAAATAAATAGAAAAGCCACTACAAAAAATTCGCGCATTTACGACAGAAAAATCCGTCGCAAAAGGATACGGATCCGTCGCTAATTGTCACTTTGCGTCGGATTCTATCCGTCGCAAATCCTATCGTCGCAATTTTTTTGCGACCAAATTTGTCCGTCGCAAGCTTTTCGCGACCGAATTTCAATGGAATTTCCGTCGTTAAATTTTGCGACGGATTAGTGAGGGAATATTCCGTTGCTAAATTTAGCGACGGAAATTCCATCTCCATTCCGTCGCAAAATGTTATTTTCTTTAAAAAAATAAAATATTTGATTTTTATTACTTAGCCAATTTTTTAGCAGTCCGATTTATTGTATCAACCAAAACCGGCTGGTTCAAGTCACGCGCACAAGAAGATTCGAACTTGTGACCTCCTTGCCTATGGCTGGAGCATGTTACCGCTGGACCAAATTCAATTTTCAAATTTTTTATGAAAATTGAAAATTTAATATTTTTTTGTAGTGAGCTCAATTAGTAATAAGAAAAATCTATATCTATATAATATACTAAAACAGTTCCGGTCAATTCCCTCCAAAATTCTAAAAGACCGTGCACATTAAGAAGCTCTAATAAAAGCCTAAATGTATTGTTCATTTACAATTTTTTGTATTTGCATAAAATTTATTTATTCTAATATATTAATATTTTCAATCATAAAATAAGTCTTTATTTAATATTTTATAACAACAATATATAATTATAAACATAATAAATATTATAATAATATAATATTTTTAAATAAGAATAATAATATGATAATAGTTTTGGTTAATATGATCATTTTTTAAAAATAGTGGATATTTAAAATAATAAAAGAATAAATAAAAAATAAATATAAATAACATGAGATAAAATAAATAAGAAATAAATAATTTTGTTATTGAGATTTGCGAATGATAAATGAAAATAAAATTCACTATTTTAGAGGGTTTATAATTTCATAATATTTGAGTATCATTCTCATTCATACATTCTCATATTCTTCAACCGAACAGCGTGTTTCGAAATTTCCAACATCCACCAACCTAATGAACCATTATTATATTTTAAAAACCCTACATATAAAATATGTCCGTGCAACGCACGGGTACATTTCTAGTTTTATATTAAAAGAGTTCCGGATCAATTCCCTCTAAGATTTTCAATTTCAAAAAACTAAAATATTATTTATAAATTTATTTAAAATATAAAAAAATCTATTATTATAGCAATAAAAATCTATTATTAGGGTAAAAAGAGAATATTTCACTTTTTCCAATGCAACTTAATTCAAAACACTATTATTTCACAAGTCACAAGTAAAAGAATTATTGGTACAAAAATTAAGCACATTTTTCATAAAATAGGTTTAATAACATGGTTTGGGTATTTGAAATTTTTCTCATTGAAAATTAAATTTTATGTTAATAAATAATTATTGTTGTCTCCATATCCATTCTCATTTTTTATGGCATTACCGGTTTCTATATATTTTAATTAATTTATATTTATTTATTATTGATATTTAGTTAAATGTCATTCTTTATTTCATTTTACTTTTTAAAATGATAATTTTTTTTTCGATTTTCTTTTTAAATTTAAATAAAATGTATTTTAAAATAAATGTAAAAAAAGTGTTTTTATTTCTTTAAATATATCTTTGTCATCATATCAATATATAGATAATTTGTGGTATTAGAAATTTTCAAAAACAAATAATAATAATAATGGTAAAGTAGTAGGAAGGAAATTTGATAGACAAATAATGAATAAATGTTTGAGATGAGAATGAGAAAGTGGAAATTATGATGGATGAGGAAAATTATGTGGAAGATGTGTTATCGATCCTAACATGGCGAGAGAGATGTTACGAGGAGTATTCCTCAATATCTGAATTCAAGCACCATTTGAAGGAAGCCTCAGCATCAGCTACCTTAACAGAAGAGAAATTAGAAGGTGGGTGGGTGTTGTGGCATCATTCAAATCAAACAACACAACTCCAACACAAAATCATAGATCTTCTCAAACACATATCGTATTCATCATCCCACTGGTTAGGGGGCTGTGATCTTGTACAATTTTTGACAGCAGAGGAAATGGAGGGGGGACATCATTACCTCTCAACCTCCAGCCAGCCGTTTCGTGTTTCCGAACTCGCAAAAGGGGCTCATTGGTACAGAAATCTATGTAGGGGTGTTGTGGGAGCATATGCAGATGCAGAGCAGCTTGGGGCCGTAGGACGGGCATACCAGAACAAGAAGCCGGAATCCACACCGGATTTGAGGCCCTACTCTACCACTGAGTTCCCACTGCGCGATCATGCTGCAAGCTGCGGATTCAGAGCTTACTTGGCACTCCCTCTATTGGATTTGCTCCATCAAAATCAATGTTGTGGTGTGCTAGAGATCTTATCTTATTATCCTATACTCTGGAAATGAACGCATTTCCACCTTGGATGAAGGACTAAAGGTACAATATTATACTCCCTCCGTCCCATTTGAATTGACACACTTACTAAATCGAGCGTCCCATCTAAATTGACACATTTCTAAAAATGACTACCTTTTTACATTATAAAATATTAATTTCACTTACACTCACAATCCTTAATTTTTGTGCCTAAAAGAAGTGTGTCAATTCAGCCGGGACGGGGGAAATATCGAACAAATCCAATAAGTTCGATCACACACCCTGTTTTTTTTTTTTTTTTTTTTTTTTTTTTTTCTGGTTAAGCTAAAATTATTCTGTTGCATACAGAGAGCAGGATTGAGGTCCATTCACATTCCTTTGTACCGAGACTTCAAGTGATTATCTTATTTATATTTGATTAATATCTTGATGCCTAGCATTTTGTTTTTACCTTTTTCTTGACTCATATGTATAAGCAGCATCAAGTTGAGAGCGAAATCACAGAAATGCTTGAATTGGGGATTAAGGCTAACCCCCGACTATCACTCGTACAAGTTTGGGTCCCATGCAAAAAGTGTAATAACTCACACTGCTTAGAAAGAGCATCTTTCATGCATTCTCAAGATAGGATGCTCAATGAGAATGATGAAACTGATAAAGAAATGATCGAGTATGTTGAAGCTTACAAGTTGCACAATCTACAAATAGATGGTTTTAGCTTGGGCCAAGATTTATGTGATGTCAGCATATCTAAGAACCCCTTGGCACATTACGCAGAGAGGGCTAGATTGTCCCATGGTTTTGCAATTCGTTTGCAAAGTGTGAACAATAATAATAGCAACCACTTTTATGTCATCTCATTTGGTGAAGGTCCGCATCTTATGCCGACAGTCTATCGTGGAGCTATCTCGGTTATGATAGTTGTTTATATATCTTTAGATCAAATGATTCATATGATCTTATGTGATCTCCTACACATCACATATTCTTTCTATCGACGAGATAAGAGGATAGCGTTGTTCGCATTTGTATGTTTGTTAATAGGTAAGGAACTAAAATTTTTACAATAAATAAATGCTTTCCGAGGGAGTTTGGTTGATAGGTTTCAGAATCAGGAAAATGAATAATTCTGAAACCTAATATTTGGTTCAAAGGTTTCCGAATGAAAAAAAATGGAATTATTTCACTATATTTATAAACCATCAAACCCAAGTTAAAAGGTGGTTTACACTCTCACTCCCAAATTTCACTATCAAAATTATTAATTTTTATTTGATAATTAGTTTAATCAATTTGTTTTACTAGCTTTACACCCGAGCATTAAACTCATTAAATATTTAATATCTTAGTTCATAATATAAGATATAATATATATGTATATATGATTTATTAATTGTTCAAGAAATATATTTAATTCTTGTTTATCAATATTATATATCAACATAATTATAATATTAATTATTTTCCATATTTTATGCCCAACTATATATATAAGATTTATTAAGAATATAAAAAATAGATCGAACACAAATATTAAAAAAAATGTTTGCTTTATAAAATTAGCCCATAAAATATTATGTTTGTAAAACAAGAAATAAATTAAAGTTGTAAAGAAAAATTAACATAAATATGATTTTGTTAAAACTATTATATATAGGGATGGTTCGGTATGGTATACCGGACTTTTTCTTCCATACCTTATACCTTACTAAAATTTACGGTATGAGAAAAACTCATACCGCTACCGTACCAAAGTTTTCGGTATGATTACGGTATGAGTCAGCATGGTTTTGGTATGGGATAATTTATATACCATTACTTCGGCATATCGAATTTTTGGAATGATTTCAATATGATTTTGGTATGAATAGGGGTGGGACGGTACGGTATATCGCAAATTTTTTGTCGTACCGTATACCGTACCAAACTTTACGGTATGAGAAAATTCATACCGTTACCATACCGTAAATATTGGTATACCGAACTTCAGTATACCGAAGTTTTGGTAAAATATAAACTAAATACCGTTATTGTACCGTAGTAACGGTATACCGTACTGTACCAAAATTTTACGGTATACCGTGATATAAAGTAACAGTATATCGTACCGTACCAAATATTATTAATTAAAATAATATATAAATATTAATAATATTATTATTTAATTAATAATGAGTTCCAAGGTGACTTCTGACCGACTATGTGGTCGGCGATCTTGTCCCGATTACCACCAAATTGATGGTTTAGGTAATAACACTAATTAGCTATACAAAGATGTATTTTATAGGCGACTCAATTCATTTCTGTTTGATAACTAACCGATGTGGGATATTAAAATGTATGCTCATTTACAGATGTTTTCATTTATGTGTTTTATTCTTTATCAATGTGGGATACTTTATTAACTTTTGTTTAAATATTATTGTCTATTTCGTATTATATTCTATTATTCTACAGGTACAATAATGTAATATAAATTATTATTTTAATAACTATACACTATATATTAAAATGTTAAATGAAAAGAATTGCAATTGTGAATCATTATAATACCAAAATATGTCTTAACACTAATATTATTTATGTTCAAATAATCTCTTTTTAATATAACAAAACAATTATGATAATTTACATCATAACAATTAAACTATAACAAAATAAATACTAAAATAAAATAATAATGTACTAAAAATTATTAAAAATCCAATCTAAGTGTTATTCTTAAAACGTCTCAATAACAAAAATAAGTTGAACGAGGGAGAATAAAGAATTTAAATTAGAAAAATGTTAGATATGAACATTTATTGAAATAAATATATAGGATCAATACTATTATATATGAATAATATTATATAATTTAAAATAATAATAGTAATATTTATATATTCAGTACGGTATGTAGACTGTATACCCAATATTTTAGAATCTCATACCGTTACCGTACCGAATGTATCGGAGATTTTTGGTACGGTATGATACCCTACCATTAATGATGATATATCAAGATTTCAATTTTTTTGATACGATATGTTCGGTATATCGGTATTTTGATAATTTTCCCCATCCCTAGGTATGAAATAATTTATATATCATTTATCTTATAATTCTTGCGGTATACTGTTAACATACTAAAAAGTTTTGATATAATTTGATTTTTACGATTTTCTATGTTGATATTTATTCAAGAAATATGTTTATATCAATAATATTATTAGACGAAGAGAGAATATTTAATCTTTTTCTTAACCTACATGATTTTATTTTTAATTTATTATTCAAAATAAAAATAAAGATAAAATTATTATTATATTTTCGGTATGGTATGTGCCGGTATACCTTCAATATTAGGATGGACTTACCATTAGGTCCATTACCGTACCGAAAATTTTCGGTACGGTATGATATCTTACCAAAAATTACGGTATACCAAAAATTCGATAATTTTGATATTTTTTTATACAATATGTCCGATATTTTGGTATTTTCCCCATCCTTAATTATATATTATAATATAAAAAACGTAGCAAATAAAATAAAATAATAAAAAGTAAGATTGGAATTTAGATTGATGTGATGTTTTTTGGATGCAAAGTTGTAAAATTGTAATATTTGATACTTCTTTCCTTTAATATATTAAGTAGAATTAGATTATTTTCTAAACCTTCCAATTACTCCATCCGTTCCGGGTCATTAGTCTCATTTTGACCGGGCACGATAACCAATATTTGTGAGTGTAGTGGAAATAATATTTTATTGATGTGTGAGATTAATTTTCAGTTTAGGAAATGTGACTAATCTAACGAAACAAACAAAAATGGAAAATGAGACTAATGTGGCGGGACAAAAGGAGCATTTTATAATTAACATATTAATAAAAAAACTATAGTTATAATATGACTATTATAATATTTTTAATATTATATTGATATATTTGAAAATAGCACATAAACTAATTGTGATTGTAGTGGAATTAATAATTTATTGGTGAATATGAAAAAGTTTGCTATTTTAGGAAACGAGACCAATAAATGGTCGGGACAGACAAAAAAGGCAAGTGGGACTAATAAAATGTGTAACGCCCCGACCCCAAGGCCCGAACGAGCTCACCCGAGGTCGGCCACATCACCCACCAGTGGTCTGGAACCCAACAAACCAACACAAGTCCTTCTCAGCGTGCTTTGTCCTCATTCACACACACCTGAGAAACTTCCCAGATGGTCACCCATTTAGTTCTACCCCAGGTCAAACACGCTTAACATTGGAGTTTTTCCAGAATGGGCGCGCTGGAAAAGATGATGCACCATGTTGGTATGAGTAGCACAATCAAATCCTTTAAGCACTTTCATTCTTGCGTAGCCAGAATCTCTCTCATTCTGGTGTGGATCCATTCATTCATGTCACCCTCCGCACACCTATCGGAAATTTTACGGGAGCCGCTCATTGTACGTGCTTGTTATGCACCGACAATCACTTCATGCTCCGACTTCGGGTCGTCCCAAAAATGGGACAGAGGGAGTAATACTTAAAACTTATATATGTTAAGTATAATTATATTAACTTATTAATATATTTATGAAAAATTTAAAGTATATATTTTTAATAAAATTATTAAAATATTCTAATAATATTATAAAAAATAAATTTATAGTTTTGAATGTGTTTAAAAGATCCAAATAAAAGTAAAAATTGATATATTTTGTATGATAGAATAGTGCATTTAAAAATAGGGTAATTATGTTAATCTATCCTACACTTTTACAATTTATGGAATTCTATCCCACTCTTTTAATTTTATGGAAATTCCTACATTATTTTCTATTGTGTAATTCCATCCGAATATGCCACATCATATACTAATTGTCATATCATTCTTCGACATAAGCTATTAGGGTTGATGTGGATGGATGATGTGGCATTAAATTTTAAATTATTTTTTGTAATTTATATTTAAAATTAATAAATTCATTTTTGTAAGTTAGTTTTTAATCTAAATTGATTTTTTATTTTATTTTTTTAATTTAGAAATTGAAAGTTGATGAAATCCAATACAACTTAAATACCATTATTAAATTGAATATTTATTAATTGCAATATTTAGTAAAATAATTGAATTACAATAATCATAAATCATAAAATAAATTTAAAATACTAATATTTATAATAATTAAAATAATGACTATCATAGAATAGTAATTATCAAAGTCATTACTTCCTCTCGTGTTTAGTTTTATCTATCAATTGTAATTATTCATTACTGCTGACTCTTACAGAACCTGCTATTTAGTAGTATTTCTGTGTGCAACGTAAAAATAATTTGATTTATGCAAGTTTGATTTCATCCAGCGGGTGTTGAGGATGTATTATTGATGACAGTTGAATCCTGTACTTTATTTTCCAGGGGTACAATTAGTGGCATGCATCATTTGCTTCCAATGATCTAAAGATGATGCCAGGGTTTTGCTGCCATTCTCTTGGCATCGGACTTTGGATACTTTCAGAGATTATATGGCTGTTCCCTGGTCTCACATGCTTACGCTGCCTTTATTTTCTTTCTTCATTCTTTACCAGGCTTAGCTGGATCATGTGTTAGGATGAGCTTACCAGAGGAAGGTATATGTAATCTCTTTTAGGGCGTCTGTTCAGATCATCGATTTTTGCCATACTTGCTCGAACATTAATCATTCTTACTTTGAACTGTAGACTGTAGTAGTAAACATGAGCTGCAAACCCTCTCTCTCTCCCTCTCTCAATTTGATGTCTTAATTGAAACTGGAATGAATGCAGTAACAATTAGAAGGTTATTAGATACAGTCCCTCAAATTGCAGGAAGCATATGCACAAAGCTGAAAAACACCATTGTAGCAATGGGAAACTTCCCTTGATCGTATTATATCAGTCTGGATTATAGCAGGGCTAGTGCTGAAGGAGCTGGCCCAGAGACCATGGCCCAAAGATAGTGCTAAAACTACAATGAGTGCGAGCACGACGGTCAGCCTAAGAGTCACACCCATGGCACGCCTGGCTCGATCAGGATGGCCTGCGCCTAACTCGTTTGACAACCGCGTGCTGCACGAGAGATTTACATAAAACTATATATGATGCAAGAAACAGAGGAATTAATATTTTGGAAGGAGAATTATGTTGTTACTTGCTACCTGGCTGCAGCACTGAGGCCATATGCAATCATGTAGGCAATTGCTTCTGTGTTAACTATGAATGGGAGTAGAGTCAAGACCATTAGAATGAGTTAACCTAGAAAATGAGATTAAACAAAAAAATTTTTTGATGCAATATAATTAATACTCACCACATTGCTATAAGGGAAGTAGTGATTTCCAGGTTAGGCATCAATCCAGCCATTAAAACTGGAGAAGGTCTTGGGTTAGGCATACCTAAAAGATTTAGGCGGGTTTTATCCATTAATCCAGGCCCAAACCCATATAATATACCCTAATTGGGATTAATAAACCCTATTTGGGATGGATCATCCCATTTGGGTAGGATAAAACCCGCCTAAACCGTTTAGGCCTGCCTAACGCAAGTTTTTGCCTTAAAACCGGAATTTCGAATGCCCAATATTCCAGACTGATATAATACGATAGCGTCAATACAAAATCGCAAGCAGCAATGTTTATCAAGTTATAAGGAAACACTCACCACACCATTACAGCAATGTTGGATTGATTTTGAGTTCAAAAGACTTGAAGAAATGGAATTTGTTTGAAGACTTTTCTTCCAAGGAAAATGAGATATTAATGAAAATAAATTTATTTCAGTTTTGAATTATAAGTTTCATTATTAAAATTTATATTATTAAATATGATTTGTGATGCGAACTTGATGCTTTTTTATGTTTCTTTCATATATATTTTTATACTTTTTATATCTGTCATCAGCCAGTTGCTTCATCTCATCAAGTTTGATTTGAGCAAGAAAAACATCGGGTCTCTAGTCGCCTTAGCAATGTGTAAGTAACGTACGTACATAATCTTTACCAACACAAAATTAATTAACAATATTTAGGGAAATTGATCAACACCACAAGACCAGACAAAACAGAAAAGAAAATGTAAATGAAACACTACTAGAAGACACCATTCATTTATAAGAACGTACACAACTACTAGCTAGTTCTAATTCTGATCCCCTTTGAGAAACTTGAGCCTTCTCCAATGAATACACACAAATACGTAGAGCTTGTCCCACATGCACTCTAACCAACCATAATAGGCTTCTCTCCACGACTTCTTCAATGCCATTGCACTGCATGCAATCAACACTCCTATGGCGAATCCCGATGACAAGATTACATAAAACCACTCTATTTCTGCTCTTTCATCTCCATCTTCATGTCCATGCTGCCGAGGAAATTCATCACCATCACGACCACAGCTGCTTGTCATTGGAGGGCCACACAGATTATTTCCAATGAAGCACGAAGCATTGAAGCCCTGAATTTGTGTGCCGTAGGGTATTTTTCCTGTCAAATTGTTGTATGACAAGTCCAAATAACTCAGAGAAGATATGAGTGTGATACTATTGGGAATTGGACCGGACAAAGAATTTCTCGAGACATCAAGTGACTCCAATTGCTTCATTTCTCCAATCATGTCGGGGATTGAACCTGTGAAGTGATTTTGAGACAAGTTCAATGTTCTCAATTCAACTAAACTTGTCAACTCCTTTGGGATCTCTCCAGTCAAATTGTTCGTCGAGAGATCAATACTCGTCACCAAAAAAAGAATGGTGTCGTACTGGAATTCTCGACCTTTTGTTGTTATTGATGCATCCTCTGTAGACTTATAAAACAATGAATACCCACGTAAAATATCCAAACTCGGTTTTGAAGACATTGCAGTAAAATTATTTGCACAGCTTGGTACTGTGCCCGAAAGATTGTTGTGTGAGAGATCCAAAATTTGAAGAGAGTTGAGATGGCAAATCTTGGGAGAAATCTCTCCGCTCAATTTATTCGAGCTTAAGATAAGAAACTTCAAGTTGGACACGCTTGTTCCTAGCCATGCTGGAATGTTTCCATCCAGATCATTATGAGAAAGGTCCATTTTCATCAATTCCGTGCAGTTTTGCATCGAAAAAGGAATTTGGCCTGAAAACTTGTTTCCATAAAGATTCAAGGACATCAAGTTTACTAGATAACCAAAAGTGGTTGGAATGCTTCCAAACATCATGTTATTACCTAAATTCAAATATTCCAGCATTGGCCATTGCGTCCAACAATCTGGTAGCTTTCCACCCAACTGATTTCCTCTCAAATGAAGAAACTCCAAATAATAGGACCCATTACAGACAAAGTGAGACAAGCCTCCTGAAAATGAGTTGTCCGACAAGTCCAGGGCAATCATTTCGTCTGTTATTTGAGGTAGTGAGCCACTCAACTGGTTGGAACTCAAGAACACATATTGAGCGCTAGCTGGAATGCGTGGAATCTTTCCCTGGATTTTGTTGTGCGATATATTTAAATAATAAGTTGAAACATTGAAAATCCAGATAGGAATTTGACCTGAGATTCCGGTATTTGATACATCAAGTGACACAAGGTCCTCCTGTGTCTGAAGCCATGATAGACCTTGATCAAAGCTCGTCGACAG
>JAPKLW010006762.1:0-16581 GCA_026898455.1 Plectranthus barbatus
GTGGTGCACTCTTCATGCAGATAGCAAAGGCCTCTGGCAATGGCGAATGCAATCTGCACCCTCGTGTACCAGTTGGGACTCTGCGAGTTTTCGAATAGGAAGCTTGCAAGTGATCCGTTTGCCATGAACTCGTAAACCAAGATCCTGTGCTGCCCCTCATCACAATATCCTAACAGCTGCACGAGGTTCTTGTGGTTGGTTCTGCTGATTGAGCTCACCTCTGCTAGGAATTCGTAATCGGATTCTTGGGCTATCTTATCGAGCTTTTTAACAGCAACAACTTTTCCATTCTCTTTTAAAGCCCCTCTGTACACTCTGGAGCAAGCACCCCGGCCTAACTCTTCCTGAAACCCCTGGGTGACTTGTTGTAGCTCATCGAAACTGAATCTCTCTATCATGCTCATTCCAACGGGAAGATGTTTAACTGCCGAAATCCTCTTGAATCTTGCGGTATTCAAATAGATAAAAACTGAAAGAAAAAACAGCAACACAGAAGTTCCCAGCATGACCGAGCCTGCCATGAAGAGAGATTTGGATTTAGACGAACGACCGATGATGTTATTCGAATTGAAATGGGGTGGTCTCGCGGCGGTGCCATTCTTCCTGATCTTGATGAGTGCCTTGAAAGGGATGCTTGAATTAGTCCTCCCATTGATGAAAGGAAGCATTTTCTTCAAGCATACTCGGTCTCTGTAGAGTGCAACAGCGCAGAAGCAATCAGCAAGGCAGTCCTGGCGGCAGAAGTCCTCATCCACTGGTTCAAAACCTCTGTAATTACTGTAAGGAAAATCTGTGTTCGTGTATTCGTGGAATTCAAAGTCCTGAGCTTCATTTGAATCACAGGTTTGCAGGGCGAAGTCGGGTCTGCAACCGCTCATCCTGTCGGAAGGGTCGACGAGAGCATAGCCTTTGGGGCATTCACAGATGGTCCTAGCATTCCTGGTTTCGACCGAACAAAGGCTGTTGAAACCGCAAATACCGCCGCCCCAACCCCACGCTTTCACACCTTCGCATATATTATTTGGGATGTACTCGTGGACGGACCACGCCATCGGCCGCCCCCCTGTGGAATCTCCGGACTTGGGATACACATAATGCTTGAGAATCCCATCATACTCCAGCGTCAATCTGTGGGAAAAGTCCTTGACTGGAACAGCTCCGATGTCGAACGGGGAACCGAAGATAGTTTCATTATCTGTGGCGCGGTGGACTAATCCGGATTGGTTGAAGATGAGAGAAAGTCCTGCTTGGGGGTTGGGTCCCCGCGACCAGTAGGAAGAAAATCTGTCATTATTCAATGGGAAATTTCTTGTGTAGAGCTGTAGAGCTCCATCAGTCACCAACATGAATCTTCCTCTCGAGTAATTCGTCTCGGAAAAGCTTGAAACTAGAACGCCGTTGACATTCAGTGTCTGGCCTGGTAGCAAGGTATCAGTCGGGGAATCGAAGCTCTGCCATAAGAAGGTTGAAGCGTTGGCGGCAAGCACGAAATTACCGGTATCGAGCATGGCGCCGTACGCCACCGTGCCTGATTGGCCAACGCGATTACTATTCCACACCTGCCGCCCTTGTTTGTCTAACAGCTCCAACACTCCCTGCGCAGAAAGCTGAACTTTGGATCCCGACGGAACTGGGTTGTCGCGGTTGGCCGACCAAACTATGGTTTTTCCGGGTATTTGATCGAACCAGATGGCCAGCAAGAAGCCTCCGCCGGCGACCTTCCTGAAGCCGAACGCGAATTGGCCGGAAGGAGACGTCCATGCTGGAGAAGCGTCGGTTTTAGCAACGATGGATGAATTCAGAGTTACGTTGCGGTTGGATAATTGTTGTTGGGCTGTGGCTAAAGCTAGAGATGTTGCGATGATGATGAACAAGCATGGGGCCATTTAATTTGGGGTGTTGGATTCATTGCATGAAAAACTGGAAATTCCGAGTTGATTTTATAGCAGAGATTTAATGAGGTAATTTAATTCTTTATTTGACTATTCTACTTTTATTGTTTCATAAGTCATTAAGATTGATTATGTTGCTCTCCAGAGATGTCAGATGAGATGTTATTTTCTTTCAATTAATACGCGACTTTCCAATTTGAAAACTTCTTGCATCTGCATTGGGAAGCTTCCCTAAAGCTTGACTATTCTACTTTCAGTTTTACTGATTTACCGTATGGAAAAAGCTCTTTGGCTGTATAAAGATAATGATGTCATTTTGGTATAAAATTTATTATTATTTTATTATAACTGTTTAGTACTCCCTCTCTCCCGACTATTTGATCCATATTTTCTTTTTAGAGTGTTCTGTTTATATGGTCCATTATCTAAATTTAGTATTATTTTTTGCATGTGTTTATAAATTTACCCTTATAAATTGAACATAATTAATAGAGTTATTATTAATAGTTATTGCTAAATAAGGGTAATTCAGAAAATTTGGTATTATTAGTCATCTTTCCTAAAATGGAAAATTAATACACACTCACTAATAAAATATTAATTTATTCTATCTCTACTCGCATTGGTATCTATGCCGGAATGAAATAAGACTAATGTTATGTGACGGAGGGAGTAATAAATGTTACACATATTTATTGTATCACACGAAACTAAAGAATAACGTATAAAACAAAAATATAATATAACACTAATCGAGGCAAGCTCGAGCACGAGTTACTCAAGTAATTGTCGAGCTCGAGCTTCATGATACTCAATTTCATAGGCTCGTGAGCCTTATCGAGCTCGAGCTTTAATCAAGCCCAAGTCAAGCTAAACTTACGAGTCTTATCGAACTTAAGATAGAACTCGGTCTCACTCAGGTGGCACTCGATAGCTCTCCGCAATTTTTTTAATTTGAAAATAGTACTCGATCTTACCCAAGCGACACTCAACAATTATTTCTTTTTAAATTTTTAGAATAACATTCAATCACACCATGGTGGCATTTGGTAGCACTCGATAATTATTTTTTTAATTTTTAAAATTGCAGTCGGTTTCATTGGCACTTAGTAGCACTCGACATTTAAAAAAATATAGCACTTGGTCTCACCCAGGTAGCACCCGTGTTGGCCACTTGGCTCCTTATAATGAGCATATCATCAAATAATAAATGTTGGTCCAGAAATCAGAGTCAATATATATGGAGCTGAAGTTGAAAAAGATTGCACTTGTGTAGAGCTGTAGAGCTCCACCAGTCACCAACATGAATCTTCCTCTCGAGTAATTCGTCTCGGAAAAGCTTGAAACTAGAATGCCGTTGACATTCAGCATCTGGCCTGGTAGCAAGGTATCAGTCGGGGAATCGAAGCTCTGCCATAAGAAGGTTGAAGCGTTGGCGGCAAGCACGAAATTACCGGTATCGAGCATGGCGCCGTACGCCACCGTGCCTGATTGGCCTACGCGATTACTATTCCACACCTGCCGCCCTTCTCTGTCTAACAGCTCCAACACTCCCTCCGCAGAAAGCTGAACTTTGGATCCCGACGGAACTGGGTTGTCGCGGTTGGCCGACCAAACTATGGTTTTTCCGGGTAATTGATCGAACCAGATGGCCAGCAAGAAGCCTCCGCCGGCGACCTTCCGGAAGCCGAAAGCGAATTGGCCGGAAGGAGACGTCAATGCTGGAGAAGCGTCGGTTTTAGCAACAATGGATGAATTCAGAGTTACGTTGCGGTTGGATGATTGCTGCACTGTGATTGAAACAAGAGATGTGGCGATGATGATGAGATTGATTTTGAACAGGCATGAGGCCATTTGGGGTGTTGGATTCATTGCATGAAAAACTGGAAATTCAGCGTTGATTTTATAGCAGAGATTTAATGAGTTAATTTAAGTCTTGACTATTCAACTTATAGTTTTTTCGTATTTCATTAAGATTAATTATGTTGCTCTCAATTAGCATTCATAGATGTCAGGTGAGATGTTATTTTCTTTCTGACTTGAAAATTCATATTTCGTGGAAATTGGTATTTGTTGTGAAATAGTGCCCTCTAATATAATGAGAAAGTAACAAAGAAAAGGTAACTCAAGGAGAAGAAGAGACAGAGAAAACAATTCTATTAATTCTCAACGTATGTTCTACAAAGTGAAAATATACAGATATAAATAGGGGCGAAACCCTAGATAAAAACCATATCAAGACTAATAGGCCTAAGTAATGTCCAATACAAAATAATATATTTACAACACTCCCCCTTTGGACATTACTACGTTATGTTCACGCCTCGTTAAAAACCTCGCTGAAAAACCCTGTGGGAAAAAACATACGAGGAAAAGAGTACATGACATACGATAATTCATAAGTTGCACTAGATGCCTCATTAAAAACCTTAACTAAGAAAACCCAATGGGAAAAACTTAGTAAGGGAAAAAGAGTACATCTATTCCGCCTTCAGGGCATATCTTCAGGATTATTTAGATGTCGTCGCTCCCCCTGAAGATAATAAACTTTCAAATCTACGCATATCAATATTGTAAACATATTTCTCAAATGTAGATGTGGGGAGAGACTTTGTGAATAGATCTGCAAGATTATCACTTGTTTGAATCTTTTGTATAATAATTTCACCGCTCTTCTGGAGCTCATGAGGATAGAAAAATTTAGGTAATATATGTTTCGTTAAATTTCCTTTAACAAATCCATTGCTCATTTGTGCAACACATGCAGCATTATCCTCATAAAGGACTGTGGGGGATTTTTCATTTGCTGTTATACCACATGATCTGCGAATGTGTTGTATTAAAGATCTCAACCATACACATTCTTTTGTTGTTTCATATAATGCTATAATCTCTGAGTGATTTGAAGATGTAGTTACCAGAGTCTGTTTGACAGACCTCCAAGAGATAGCAGTACCACCACAGAGAAAAACATAACGAGTCTGAGATCTAGCATTATGGGGATCAGACAAATATCATGTATCTGCATAGCCAACCAATGTCATATCTTGATTTCTTTTATAAAATAGACCAAGATCTTTTGTACCTTGAAGATATCGAAAAATATGCTTAACACCATTCCAATGTCTTTTGGTAGGTGAAGCGCTAAATCTTGCTAACAAATTGACTGCAAATGCTATATCAGGTCTGGTGCAATTTGCAAGATAAAGTAGTTCTCCAATGACATTTAAATAAGGAACTTCAGGTCCTAAAATATCTTCATTTTCATCTTTAGGTCTATAAGGGTCCTTATCCACTTCTATGGATCGGACAACCATTGGTGTGCTAAGCGGATGCGATTTATCCATATAAAATCTTTCAAGAATCTTTTGAATATACGTTGACTGGTGAATAAAAATTCTTTCGGGGAAATGGTCGATCTGCAGGCCGACACAATACTTGGTCTTACCCAAGTCTTTCATTTCAAACTCCGTCTTCATGTATGAGCGAGCTTCTTCAAGCTCTTCACGTGTTCCAATTATATTTATGTAATCAACATAAACAGAAATTATACAAAAGCCATTTTGTGACTTTTTTATAAAAACACAAGGACACACGTCATTATTAACATATTCCTTCTTCAGGAGGAATTCGCTCAGTCGATTATACCACATCTTTCCCGACTGTTTTAAACCATATAATGACCTTTCTAATTTCACATTATACATATTACGGTTTGTATTTTCTTTTAATTTTGAGCTATTCAATCCATCAGGGATTTTCATATAAATATTGGTGTCTAATGACCCATATAAATAAGCGGTCACGACATCCATTAACTGCATATCTAAGTTCATATTTGATGCCAGATATATTAAATAGCGGAACGTTATGCCATCCAAAACAGGAGAATATGTTTGATCAAAATTAATACCGGGTCTCTGCGAAAACATTTGAGCTACTAATCTCGCTTTATATCTCACCTCATATTGTTCTCATTTCTCTTTCGTACAAACACCCATTTATATCCTACAGGGACAATATTTCTTGGTTTAAGTACTACAGAGCCAAAGACTTTTCTTTTATTTAGTGAGTTAAACTCTGCCTCAATTGCTTCTTTCCATTTTGGCCAATCAGAGCGCTTCTAGCACTCATGTATTGTTTTAGGTTCTGGATCCAGATTATCATTTGAAAGTGTAAGAGCAATTGTAGACACAAAAGTGTAGTTGACAACAGTAATATTTCGATTATAAGTTTCTCCTGTATTAACACAATTCATGGCCACTTCGATATTGACATCAATCAAATAATTTTCATTTTCCATAATATCTTGATTTGATTGTTCCGCAATCCCAATATTTTTATTATTTTGTGCACGTGCAAATGTATTGGGATTTTTGTCTTCAGGACATTCCTCTTCAGGAGGTTGTTGGAGTGTGATAATTTCTTTGCTTGACTTTGTTTTTCGCGGATTTATATCCTTACTACCAGCAGGTCTCCCACGCTTCTGGCGTTGAGGAGCATCAATTGATTTATTTGATTCACTAGGAACTTCAATTCTTTGTGGTGCATTTATAGCCGGTATATGCGATTTAGTCACTCCTTTATGATCAGTAAATGCATCTGGCAAGTTACTTGCTAAATATTGCAAGTTGATTATCTTTTGAACTTCGAGTTCAGATTGATTAGTGCGTGGATCTAAGTATTGAAGATCTTTTTCATTCTGTGAAATTTCTTGATATTCTATAGATTTAAGATTTTTATCTACCCCTAATGTCGGGAAATGATCTTCATAAAAAATATAGTCTGCGTACCGAGCAGTAAATTGATCCCCTGTCATGGGCTCTGGAAATTTTAATAATAGAAGGAGATTCATAACCAACGTATATGCCTAACTTACGTTGAAGGCCCATAGAGGCATGCTTTGGTGGTGATATTGGGATATAGACTGCACAACCAAATACTCGCAGATGGAAAATGTTTGGTTCTTTACCACACACTAATTGTATGGGGGAATAATCATGATAGGCAGTTGTTCGAACTTGAAGTAACATAGCAGCATGCAGAACTGCATGTCCCCAACAAGAAATTGGTAAGTTAGAATTTTGTAGTAATGGTCTAGCTATTAATTTTACTCGTTTGATCAATGATTCTGCTAGACCATTTTGAGTATGAACATAAGGAACTGGATGTTCCACTTTGATGCCCAAAGACATACAATATTCATCAAATGCTTTTGAAGTAAATTCACCCGCATTGTCCATTCGAATGGATTTAATTGAGTAATCAGGGAATTGAGCTCTCAACTCAATAATTTTGGCAATAAATTTAGCAAAAGCATTATTGCGAGTGGACAATAAACACACATAAGTCCATCGAGTAGAGGCGTCAATCAGGACCATAAAGTATCGAAACGGTCCTGATGGTGGATGAATTGGTCCGCATATGTCTCCATGAATTCGTTCAAGGAATGTAGGACATTCTATTCCAACTTTAGTACGAGAAGGTTGTATGATTAGTTTACCTTTCGCACATGCTACACAAATAAAATCTTGCGGGGAATTAAGATTTTTAGTATTTATATCATGCCCAATGGCATTATTAACAATTCGACGCATCATTGTATGCCCAGGATGACCCAAGCGTTCATGCCACAACTTAAAGGATTTAGGATCATTAAACTTGGTATTCATCGCAACATGATAATTTGGTTGAATATAAGTGTAATACAACCCAGGGGAGAAACATGGGAGCTTTTCCATAACTTGTTTTCGACATCCAATAGTTTGTGTAATAAATAAGATTTTAGTATTATTTTCTATATCAGTTACGATATGAAATCCATTTAATCGGATGTCCTTAAAACTAAGTAGGCTCTTCCAGAGCCGACAATTAGTATATTATCATTTGCAATTGTAGTAACGCTCCCCCTTTTTTCGGTAAGAGTTTGAAAATATTTTCTATCTGTAAGGATAGTGTGTGTTGTGGCACTATCAACTAAACACAGATTACTCTCACCCTCCATTGATTGTATCATTGGCATTTGTGATATTCTTGTAGGAAAGACACGATTCTTTCCTCGGGCAAACCAATTTAAGCTTCTTGAATCAGTAGAACAATTGTGCTGATAACGTGTTGTGAAATAGTGCCCTGCAATATAATGAGAAAGTAACAAAGAAAAGGTAACCCAAGGAGAAAAAGAGACAGAGAAAACAATTCTATTAATTCTCAACGTATGTTCTACAAAGTGAAAATATACAGATATAAATAGGGGTGAAACCCGACCATATCAAGACTAATGGGCCTAAGTAATGTCCAATACAAAATAATATATTTACAACAGTATTCAATTAATACGCATCTTTTCAATTTGAAGACTTTTTGCATCTGCATTGGGAGCTTCCCTAAAGCTTGACTATTCTACTTTTAGTTTTACTGTTTTACCATATTTTATTAAAATTACTTATATAGGAGTGTTTTTTATATCTGCTTTTCAAATTGGTGGTTTGAAAATTATAAAACAAGTCAAAACTAGTCTTATTGTTGTTTGGTGCGTCAAACTGGTCATATATATATATATATATATATATATGGAGCGGATTCAGTGAGAAAATTCTTAACGTGAGAAAGTGAGAAAGGTGCTTGATTGCATTCACGACGTTGCTTGATTGTGTTCAGATCGTTGCTTGATTGCAATGTTGCTTGATTGTGCTTTAGTTGTTGCTTGATTATTTTATTGCTTGATTGCATTTTAGTTGTTGCTTGATTCAATATCAACCATTAATTTTTTTTAGATCTGATGGACATGATTCATTCTTTTTTCTCATATGAGAATTTTTTTATTACATGATCCCTCCTCTATATATATATATATATATATATATATATATATATATATAAAGAGAGAGAGATTGGATCTGGTGTTAAAAATTCCTCACGTGATAAAATGATAAAGTCGCTTGATTATCTTTACAATGTTGTTTGATTGTGTTTTAGTTGTTAATTACAATATTATTTTATTGTATTTCAGTTGTTGTTTGATCATTTATTGCTTGATTGCGTTTTAATTGTTGCTTGATTAAATATCAACCATAATTTAATTTGATCTAATGGATGAGATCGATTCATTCTTACTTTTAATATACTTATTTATTATCATATGATCCCATCAATATATATAGAGTAGTGATCATATGAAAATAGTTTTTAGTATGAGAAATGAGAATAAATCTCAGCCTTTGATTTTGTGATTTCAACGCTCATGATCTATTTCACTCCGCGTGCAGTTTTCCTCGATTATCCTGCTGTTTTGCAAAATTAAAGTTATTTTTATAATTTTAGCTTTTTTTAAAATCTGAAATAGTAGCTCATTAGATTTTTTATTCCTTTCTTCGCACGATTTGATTTTTTCTTTCTTCTTCGTTCGATTTGATTTATATTTCTTCTGTCGATCAGATATTTTTTCTTTATTTCTGGATTTCGTATTCGTGTTCAGTCTCGACTTTGTTAATTGTGCATGAATATAGTTTTAAAAAAATTATTTTATTCAGATTGACGTTCATTTTTACTATTATATTGTGCATCTTTAGTGTTAACTTTGTGCATTTTTGTATCTTACAGGTTCATTTATTCCAAAGTGTGTTGATGAGATGAAGCATTTTAAGGGTAGAGTTTTTAGAACTGTTGATGTTGGTATTGAGTTTTATAGAGATTACGCTCGTGTTGCTGCTTTGAAGAAGAAGATGTTTAGTTTTTTTAATTTGTATTTATGTAAAAATGAAGTAAATCGGACTAAAAATGAAGTAAATCGGGATAAAAATGAAGTAAATCGGGCTTAAAATGCAGGTTGCTGTTTGTGTTTGAGTATTTTTACAGTTTTAGCCTTTAAAGGCTAAAACTGCAGGATATTGGGGCAAAAATGCCGCGTTTTTCAATTTGTTGAGATTGAATCATGTTCGTCGATTTGATGAGATGGACGCGCAAGATCTATTCTTATTTATCATAGTATATATATATATATATATATATATATATATATATATATATATGCAGGGGAGTGAGCATATGAGAACTCTCATAACCATGTGAACATAAAAACCAATCTCGGGCATTAAAATTGGTAATTCAACACTCAAGACTAAATAAATCTCGTCAGCATTATAGTGTAGTAAAATATGCATTGAAGGGTAATTTTGTAATATTTTTTCTCTCTCCTCTAAAATCATCATGAATCTTTAAATGATCATAACTCCTTCGACTTAGGTTATTTTTTAATGTATCATATATCAAATTAAAGGTAATTTAATTATTTTTCAAATGAAATCCCTATTGCATATGTTTCGATTTAAAAATCATCATAAAAAAATGAAAATTAGTGACTATATGCATAATTCTCGTAACAGTACACGAATTCTTATATAACGAATGGAGTTGTACAATATAATGCATGAAGTTATATTATATAATGCAGAATATGATAGATAAAATGCAATATATTTCTGCCTTGTTTAGTTTCACAAACTAACTATTGAAACCTTCAATACTTGTCCAAGTATTGAAGTGTATATTCTGTGAAACTGACTTAACAAGAACATGCCTAAGTTTATGTCTTCTACACACTAAACTGACTAACCTCTGTTTATCTGAACAAGTGCAAGTGTGTTAATTATTGATTCCGCTGCATATTCAAACCTTCCACTGCACGTATTTGTACTCTGATTTCGGAACCAATAATATTTATTTTAATTGAGCATTATTTCTACTATTATAAAACTTAAAGACTATCAAATAAATACTCCCTCCGTCCCGCTACAATTGTCGCTTTTCATTTTGACACATTAATTTCGGAGCTAGTGTTTAGTAGTTAATTATGATAAATAATAAAATTGACAATCGTAATTAACTTATATAAGTCTTAAACAAGTTAATTATGATTGCCAATTTTATTATTAGCTACAATTAGTTACTAAACATTAGCTCCGAAATTAATGTGTCAAAATGAAAAGCGACAATTGTAGCGGGACGGAGGTAGTAATAAACAATAACTTAAATCAATAATAATAAGAGGATATGAATAATTTTTGTATGTATTTATATAATCAAACAATTAATAAGAATTTCCATCATATTATATATTTATTTGCATTATATAATAATATTATTTATACAATTTATTTATAATATACTATATTTAAGTATTTAAATTATCATCATTGTAATTACTTAAAATGATTTAGTTATATAATTAAACATTATATTATATTATAAGTTATAATATATTTCACATTATAATTATAAAAAATTTAAAATGATAATAGATTTATATAGGGTAATTCTAAATATAGCCACAAAATTTCTTAATATAGCCTCCAAAATTTTAAAAAATAAATTATTATTAAATATTACTATTTTAACCTTACAATCTCTAATTTAAAATATTAAATAAAATATTCATAGCAACTTTTTCATTTTTAATTCTAAAACGAGATCCTTTCATAGCCTCATTTTTATTATTCACAAAATCCAAATAAAGCTTCATCCAGAAATTAACAAACCCCAATGCAATTTCACCCAAAAATCAAAAGCTTCATCCAGAAATTAACAATCCCCAATGCAGTTTCACCCAAAAATCAAAAACATAATTCGACCAAATTATCATTAACAGAATCAACAATCGACATGCTTCTTTGATTAAACAACTTAAAGAAGAGAAACACTGTGTTTGGAGAAAGACATACAAAGGAGTTTGAGGCAATTAGTTTCAGGTCTCTCCTTCCCATCATCATTGATTAGTATATTGAGCACCATTATTGTTGTAAATGGGTGTATCTGTTGTTGCTGTGTTTTTTGAAAAAACACAATTATGTGATGAAACCAAATTTACTATTTTTTCCTTCTAATTACATAGCCACAACCCCGCCCTTTTTTTTCTTTCCATTTTCTCTGTGCTCAATGTAATAGGAATTGTCATTATCCAACTCTGAGTAATACAACTCATCAATGTTCATACAGATATAGTCGAGAGAGAGAGAAGTGGAGACAGTCGAATTATGTTAACTTCTGGGTTAAACTGTATTGGGGTTATGCGAAGAACAATAATGGGGGCTATGAAAGGAATATATAAGAAACGACATTTTAGAATTAAAAATAAAAAGGGGCTATGACTATTTTAATTAATATTTAATTTAGAGATTGTAAGGTTAAAATAGTAATATGAAGTGATAATTTTATTTTAAAAAATTTTGGAGGCTATATTGAGAAATTTTGTGGCTATGTTTAGAATAACCCTTTATATATCTTAGATCAACTTTTTACCTATAGGAGACTAGTAGCCTAGTGGATAGATGATCTCTAAATTAAATAGATGTCCCAGGTTCAAATCCTCTTATTTACATTTTAAAAAAATTTTAAAAAAATGGTTGGCTCACCGGTCAGACCTGAACTGGTTAAGCCCGAAACCGGTGATTTTGGTTCGAAAACAAAAACTGTAACATTAATTAGCCGGACCGGTTCAGGGCCCTGGTTTATGGAACCGCCGAATCGACGATATCAAACCGGAACCAACCGATAGCCACCTCTATTCTATTGGTGGAAGGAAGAAAAATGTCCTTGACTTTTGTTTTAACTAGTATGGCACCCGTGCCGATGCGCAGGACAATTAATTAATTTGTTTTATAATAATATGTTCACTAATATTTGTATAAAAAACATGAAAAATTAAAAAAAATGATTTAAAATAACATATGTGCACAAATAGATAATATATTTTATATATTTTGAAATACTTCTTTATATATAACATTAGCAGTACATTAAATACTAAGATTATCATCATCACTTACTAATATCTTGAGGCCGCTTCTAGTTGTAACTCTGGAAACAACAACATACAACTGACAATGAGTAAAAACAAGTTTCTTCAATAAAATGCCAACACGTGATAAGGATTGTCTTTGACTCTTGTTAATAGTCATGGCATATGAAACAATAAATGGGAACTGTCTTCTCTGAAACTTGAATGACAAACGTATATCAGAAGGTGTCAGAGTCATTCTCGAAATAAAAACAATTCCACCTGAACTATTTCCGAATAGTATCTTAGCTTCAATAACATGATTGTCAAGCCTAGTGATAATTAGACGGGTTCCGTTGCACAATCCAATAGAATGATCTATATTTCTCAGCAGCATAATAGGAGTACCCACTTTGAGTATCATCTTATGATTTGGCAATCTCGTATATTTCAAGTCATTCAAATATTCAGGTGTGTGCAAATCAGTCAATACATTCATCAGTCCATCGAATTTACACATACTGTCTGAACTTAAATATACTCTATTGTCAGAAGTATTACGATCCATCATGTATTGATTCACTGAATCAACAATATCCATTGTTGGAGCTAATATGGCTTATCTTGCAAATATGATAAATCATTATTGCCATATAATACATTAGGATACGTGATTTTGACAATTTCCTCTATAGGGTCTCCAGAAAAGTTAAGGTAAATGTCATCTGGTATTTGGACATTTTCTTGTCCATCGTTATTACCATCTCCAATTGATGCAACCCAGAGCTCATATTTTGGAGTCGCATATTTTTTGTCAACCTCAAAACTATCACATCTTTCCATAAATATGATGAATTGATAGTGGCACTGACAATGCCTTGTCCTTTTCCCTTCGGTATAACATGCAGTATTTGTCTAAATCACCACCAAAGACCATTATTTTTCCTCCAAATGGTAGATTGCATGATTAACTATTCTTAAACTACATTAGGTCCTTCATGGTTCGATCAAGAGCTTCGAAACAATACTTGTGCATCATAGGAGTCTCATCCCAAATAATAAGCTTGCAATTTATAATCAATTCATCTAATGGAGTTCCTTGTTTTATGTTGCAAGTTGAATTCTCATTATGAGTCAGTGGAATGGAAAATCTTGAGTGAGCAGTTCTTCCACCAGGCAACAACAAAGATGTTATTCCACTTGAAGCAACATTTAGAACTATGTGACCTTTACATCTTATTCCAGCAGATGAGGTTTTCCAAAGAAAAGTTTTACCGGTACCACCATAACCATAAACAAAGAATACTGGAGAACCATCAAATTCAACTTTTTCCTTAATTACATCATACACATGATGTTGTTCATCTGTTAGCTTTTCCCAGTAATCTGCATGTTCAGATGCTAACTCTTCACGGTTATAGTTCATTTCATCCATTATTATTCGATTCCCAGTTTCTAAGAAATATTGTGAACTTGGATAGGGAAGCTCACTAAAATCTTTAAGACTTTTTCCGATCTTTTGCAATATTTTGTCAAGTTCGACCAGTGTGAGATTCTTTATATCTTCAACTTTTTCAATTAAACTTGATTTTGTATATCTATAATTATAATTAAAATTCCAATCAATTAAAATGATTTTCCTAAAAATGAGGTTTTAGAATCAATATGATTTTATAGATAATATTTGTGGGTGGCGTTCAAAAATAAATTTAGTAGTAGGAAAATAAATTATTTGTTACCTTTTCTTTTTAGGTGATTTTAAATGCAATCATATTTTTGCTAAAAATAGCCCTTGAAAAAATAAAAATATAAGTTACAATATACAATTACAATTTTAACCTTATAGCCCCTAATCTGAAATTTAATTAAAATATTAAAATAAAAAATTCAAATACATGGCCCCATTTCTATTTAAACTAAAACCCCAATTAAAATAATTTTTACATTAACGCCGCCTCCTGTAGCCAAGCCTGATGAGCTCACGTCCCCGGAAGCACCCACTAAAAAGAAAGACTTGATCGTATCAACAATTACATCGGGAGGCAAGAAGCTCGATATTTGAGCATTGGGATTGTTGGGGATGTTTCTACGGTGGAGAATTTATTGCTCGTCTTCATCTCCCACCATTCAACGGACAATGTGGCGTCTTGGATCCCACAACCTCTGCGACAATACTCCTCGCTCGTAATATGTGCTGCAGATTGCTGCTCGATACTCCTCGCTTCTAATCTCTGCTGCAGATTGCTGCTCTCCCCCATTTTCTCTCACAATGTCGCATGTTCGGAGGCAAACTCCGTTGATGAAGGGGGTAGAACCGTTTCTTGGGCTGCGGCGGTGGAGGAGGCAATGGCTTGGGAATCTAATCTTTTGCCGTAAATCAGCTAGGTTTGGTGGGAAAGTTGTTGGAATGGCACAGAGGTGATGTTGATTGCTGCTACTGCTCTTGCTATGACTCTGCTACACAACATTGATTTTCTTGATTTACAACAAACTTTCTCAATTCTTCTTCTTCTTTTGGATGTGATAATCTAAATTTTTTTTTTTGCCATTCAAACCTGCAAATTTGAGTTTTAGTTTAAATGAGATGTGGCTACGATTTTTAGTTTTGATTTTAATTAAATTTTGAATAGGGGTTACATGGTTAAAATTGTAATTGTATAGTGTAACTTAAATTTTTATTTTTTCAAAGGGCTATGTTTAGCAAAATTATGACTGCGAATCACCCTTCGTTTATTGTGGGTGGACGTTTAAAACAGAATTCCGGAGAAGGGGAATATATTTGCCTTATAATTTTCTATTTTGTGAAAAAATCTCTTTCAAATTAATATGCTCATATATTGATTGTCAAAGTAAAAAGAATTTCAAGAATTAAATATAGTAGATATTTTAAATGTATTTGGTCAATTGATTTTGAAATATTATTTAACTAAATCAATTGTAATCTCAAGACTGATATCTTACATTGATGATTTCAAAATTGATTATTTTGTCAGAAATATTAACATTTAAACACAATTTTCCACTACAGTTTAGCTATTTTATAAGTATAATATAATTTTATGGAAATAAAATCTTGATAGATGTAATTTTGGTAATGTTATTTTTGGGTGATATTATACTTTATTTTGTAGATAATATTCTCCTAAATTTGTATTGCTTCATATTATATTCTATAAGATTTTTATAGTTACTAAACATATTAAACTAAATTAAATTTTATAAATAAGATATTTTAAGATTGTTCTCAACAAAAAAAAATAAAAAGATAAAATTCAAATCATTTAAATTAATCAATTCCATCGACCACTATTAGATAAAGATATATCTAAACAAAACTGTATTTAGTTGATGATTTTAAATTAAATAATCAAATTATACATTCAACTTATATTTATAATTAAATTAAGTTAAACATTTTTCATTTAAATTAATATAATCTATAAGTTGAGTAGTAAATATTTTTATGATCAACGTTCATTTATTGAAAATGTTTCCATAATTAATAAAATCAACATTCAATCATCAATTTTATTTGTAAAATCAATTATATTTGGAATATTATTGAAATTGTCTTCTAATTAATGAACTAAGTAGTTGAACTAATGAATAATTAATACAACTAAATGTTTCCATAATTTGAATCCGGTCTTACTTTAATATATACTAGTATTGCGCCCCAAGCGATGCGTGGGAATTTCAATTATATCTATTAAAATAATATTAAATTTGATATTTTATTTGTAAGTAAATAATATGAATTTTTAAAATATGTAAATGCAAAATTGTATGAAACATTTATAGCACAAATAATTCTCTCAACTATATTGATAGGTATGCGAATGATACGATATTATTTGATTATCAATACTCAAACTACATATCTATTAGCCCATTTGGTTATCTTGTATATATGTATAC
>JAPKLW010006763.1:0-16581 GCA_026898455.1 Plectranthus barbatus
AGGTATGGTACCAATTGCACGGTCACCTGTGTAAGGTGGTAAACCACAAGTTAATGCACCATTAACTGACAACATAAAAGGAGCGTCGTTGCAGTGGGAGGTTGCCTTAACAGGCTTAATAGTACTGGTTCGTGGAAACAGTCTCTCAACTTGTTCCCAGCTTTACGAACAGCATTGTACTTATCCCTTTAAAGTGTGACGAAGCCGTTAAGACAAACGATGCAGTTTGAATGACGTGAAGTCATGGATTCAGAAATGAATCAATTAAGGTTATGGTAGTATGTCAGGATCAGTGATTGCCGAATAGCTTAACAGCTATATGCGACTGATTGATATACAAGTAAAAGGATCGAATGGTAGCCTAGTGTGTTCAAAGGCCTAGGTTAGTGAGTGAAGGTGTGTTTCACAACAAGACCTTCTCACTGGTTGCAACTATTAAACCCATTCGAGTTCTTTTAAAACATAACAGCACATATGTAAGTATCTGGAAGGTAGATGAAGTCGTCCGTATTTTATAAACGGATACCTTAATAAAAGGTGACGACATCTGTATGCAACAACCAGATAAGTTATGTGCAGCATCATGTCTCGAAGCCAAAGTAGTTCAAGTATGAACTTAGCCGTGCTTCAAGATTATGTAACAGACATTTCGATATTGTCCATCGAGAATGAGAGTTACATGAATCAGAGTATGTGTCAGCGAAAGCGTGGTTTTCCTTGCACATTATGCAGATAGTATTTACACATTCGGAAACGGTGTGGAAATGCAGTCAGGCATAAAGGATGGTTATCCGAACAGTTTCAGAAGTAGGACTTGTGAGATTATGGAACATTTTTTGAATTAAAGTCTTGTGTTGGCACAAGAGAAAGGATGTTCAAGTATCTCAAGTCGCTTAAATTGATTCTGTGGTGAGTCGTTCATAGCAAGAAAGGTTGATGTCTTTCTATAGTGCAGATGAACGAGCTCAGATATCTGCAATGCGATAAGCATGTTAGACAGATATCAGTTCAACTCTGGATAGGCACATTTGTTCACAGATGTGCTATGTGAGTTGAAAGGCATCGGATATCCAGGAGTATCATAAGGAAAGAAAATCGACCTCTAACTATGTGTTGGGCCTTGGAGGAGGGGTTATAGGAATTTAACACAGAAGTGTGTTGAAGATTCCAGTATGAAGGCTGAACCCTAGTCAGCTTCATAGATTTCGTAAGAAGCAGTATAACTCCGACACCATCCTCCAGAGGTGTGCGTTCTGAGTTTGCCTAGTAGAATCACAAGTAATTGTGATGTATTGGTGCAGAGACAAACTCAAGAGAACCCAAGACTCAAAAAGGTGGTGAGACACATAGGATGTGTTGTATCACATCATACGAGAAATCGTAACAAGAGGTGATGAGTGTACAGTGGAGATGGTTGACATGAATAGACACACTTATTACTTTGTTAAAAGCAATGGTATTATGCTTTAAGTATAAGTGGGAGATTGTTGGGATTGTATACTGAAAGCATATATGATTAAGTGTTTCGTACACTGGTATTCATGTATGAATCCGCAACAATGCTCGCTGTCTGACAGAACAATCATACGACGAACTATAATATCCTTTTATCTCGTGGAAAGGGATGACCATATGGTGTGTTGTAGATCACAGAGGATCATATGGTTCGCTTGACCTAGCGAGATATAAAGAGTATCACAGCTGAGACGGTCCCTGGATAGACTGTCGGTTTAAGCTGCGGCACATCAGTTCATAAGTGGGCTTATCCTAGCTACTTGATGTGTCGGTACATTTTTTATGTATTGATGGGATCAACAGTGGGATGCGCCGTTCTCATTGACATATGAACGAGCCAGATCCCTAGCATACTTTCTGTGATCTTAAATCGTACTGAAGGATAAGGGGCACACACAGATTGACCACACTTTGATTTACTAGAGTGGCGGGTCTTACATGTACTCTAATACTTGTATTTCGGGTGTTGGCAATTTGTGTGTGGCCTGCTTAGTCTGGATGTATGGTAACATATCCGTTAAGGATGGTGACATTCCCTGATGAGCTCACAAAGGTTCACTATGCTAAACCCTGCAGGTTGAATTATTTAATTCAGGCATAAGTGATAAAAGGTGAGTGGTGTTATTCAGGAAATAAGATATTAATTAATTGTGGCTGATTGTCATAAGCCAAATTAATTAATGAATGTCTGAAACCTTAAATATGTGGATCAAGTTAGTTTGGTGCAACCCGTTCCTAATAACGTGGTAATAAAGGGGCGAGTCAGTATTGTTACCGTGGTGAAGGTTAAAACAATACTTTATTAATTAATTAATGTTCTGGGTTGGACATGTGAGAATTAATTAATAAAAGAGGGCCCACTTTATTATTTGCATCTGATCCCTGGTCTGGCCCACAAACTGCTCTCAGCCCATTAGGGTTAGGGTTTCATAAACCCTAACACTATATAAACCTCCTCCTCCCTATCAGATCGTGTGAGTGTGTGAGTCGTCATTCTTTCAGTTGTCGACTGAAGTGTTGAAATCTAGGGTTTCACACAGAAAATAGAGAGAGGGGCGACGGCGCTGGATCTGAGGGGAGAAGATTGATCGACTTCTCCATAGCTCGGATTTAACTTGGTAGAATAATCCTCACCAGATTTCCAAGGAGCAAGGGATACAGATCAGAAGATCAGATCTGTAGGAACAGAAAGAGGCCATCGATTTCTTCAAGAAGAAGAAAGCCATTGTTTTGTTCATATTCCGCTTCAGATCTGAATAGGTTTTCACCGTTGCGTTCTCCGATCTGTCCTGCGGATCAAACGGTGAAACAAGGTACAATCTCTAATCCATCCTATGCAATTTATTTTGTAGGAGCATGCATAGGCCTTCGCATGGTTCATTTAATTGTATTTATTCCTGGTATCCTAAGAACGATCCTTGGCAAGTTTAATGGCAATTAATATTGCCCATCGTAGACTCAATCCCTACACAGAGTGCAAGAAACGATTAATCACATTTTCCGCTGCCAAGTTTTACCCTGATAATCTGGGACCAACACTCATGCATCTCCTCATCAGTGCTCGGTTGATATTCCTCGTCAGATGAGGCCATCAGTAGCTTTCTGCAATAACCACAACCCATAATCAGCACAAAGAGCAATAGGAAAGGAATTAACTCCCCCAAACTTACCTAGAGCAAGTAAATCGAACAAAATTCAGCATAGTCAAGCATGCCCATGACCAAGTAACCACCCAATCATGCAATCTCATACGACACCCCAGTGCAAAACAAATAACAGTAGCCACATAAACCACAAAGTACACATGGGGGAGGCAGAAACCAAGCAACAGTAAAGGGGGTTGTGTACGAATCAAAATCCCAAAATAGAACCACAAAGAGGCATGCCCATCCCAAATTGACCACCCAATCATGCAATTAAAATCAAAACCAAGTGCAAAACGTAAAGCATAGAGCAATGTAAGCACAATTTACAATTTGGAGAGGTTAACATAGGGCAACAGTAAAGGGGGTTCAATTGGGGTGCTCAATCCTCAAACATCGAAATTAATCAACAAGTAAGCCTCAAGGAACTCATATCGAATCTCCAACAACCTAGAACGAACCAATATAACCCGATATATGAAAGAAATTGATACAATTTGAACAATTCAACCAAATGCATACAGGGGGAAAAACTAGGGCTCAATGCGCAATAAATGCACAAAAAACAAGTAGAATACAAGTAAATGATGGAAGGGAGAAATGGAAAGAGGATTACCTTGATTGGATGGGGAGGCTTGGGATGAAATTTTGATCGGGGGAAGTTGGGCGTGCGCGTGTGTCGAAGGAGAGAAAACAGAAATGAGGGGAAGGGGGTTCTGTCGTGCATTTTTAAAAACAGACTCGCGCGTCTGTTTCGACCGACAGGATTCCTGTCAATCGACAGACGCGCATTTTTCCGATTTTTCATTATTTTTTTTATTTATTTAATTAAATAAATGCGGAACTGAAAATTTAAATGGAAACAAACTTCGATCGACAGGATTCCTGTCGATCGACACACTTATTGACCGGAAAGGAATTAATCAGACACGACCTTGTCGATCGACACAATTTGTGTCGATCGACAGACTTTTTATACTTCACCAATTTTTGTGGAAACTCCTCTGTCGATCGACAGGATTCCTGTCGATCGAAACAGAGGCTTAAATTTTGAAAACTCTATTTACAAGCTGGAAATTATTCTAAGGCATGAAATAAATCCTAAAACACCTAAGACTCAAAAATAGACTCTAAAACTGAAATAAAGCAATAAAATGATGGGTTACCTCCCAACAAGTGCTTCATTTAACGTCGTTAGCTCGACGATACCTCAGATCATGGCCGGTCCAGATAGTGCACCTCCACAGCTCCAATTTGATGCGGGCTGTAGTAGCGCTTGACTCGGTTTCCATTGACCCGGAAGATGGTGCCATCCTGACCAGCTAACTCCACCACACCATTGCTGGTGAAGTTGACCACAGTATATGGTCCATTCCACTTGGACTGCAGCTTTCCTGGCATGAAGCGGAGGCGAGAATTGAAAACAAGCACCAGATCACCTTTGTAGAATTGTCGCCTCTTCAGGCCTTGATCATGGAATCTCTTGGCTCGGAGCTTGTAGTTCATGGAGTTCTCATAGGCTTCCTCACGGAATTCATCCATCTCATTCAAGTAAGCAGCCCGGCTCTCAGCAGCAGCCTTCTAATTCATATTCAGCTCCTTCACAGCTCTCCATGCCTTGTGCTCAAGCTCCACAGGAAGATGACATGACTTACCAAAGACCAACTGGAATGGGGACATCCCAATCGGCGTCTTGAAAGCAGTACGGTAAGCCCATAGTGCGTCATCGAGCTTGAATGCCCAATCCTTCTTCATCTTGACAGTTTTCTCTAGGATCCCCTTGATCTCCCTGTTGGACAGCTCGGCGAGGCCATTCCCTTGTGGATGGTAAGGAGTAGTAACCCTGTGTTTGACACCATAGCGAGTAAGAAGAGCAGAAATAGTACGGTTTCAAAAATGAGACCCACCATCACTCACCAAAGCTCTCGGAGTGCCATATCTTGTCACCACATTCTTCTAGAGGAAATTCACCACAACTTTGGAGTCGTTGGTGGCCGTCGGAATGGCTTCCACCCACCTAGAAACATAATCAACAGCCAACAGAATGTAAGTGTACCCTCCTGAAGGTGGGAAGGGTCCCATGAAGTCGATCCCCCACACATCGAAGATCTCTACCTCAACCACTGGATTCTGGGGCATCTCATCCTTCTTTGAGATATTGCCCATCCTCTGGCACCTGTCACAGTTGAACACAAACGACATGCAATCGCCATGGATGGTCGGCCAGTAGAACCTGCTAGAGAGGACCTTGAAGGCGGTCCTGTTGGCAGCAAAGTGGCCACCGCTGGGAGAAGAGTGACAAGCCTCGATGATCTTGATGAATTCAGACTGAGGCACACACCGGCGGATGATAGTATCGGCACATCGGCGCCATAGGTACGGGTCTTCCCAATAGTAGAACCGGACCTCCTTCAGAAATCTCTTCCTTTCTTGCGGGGTAGACTACGGAGGGGGAACTCCACTCACCAGGTAATTGGCATAATCCGCATACCAGGGAGTCTTGTTGCAGTAGTACTCCTTGAGGTCTCTATCCTTGCATGCAAAGACTTGTTCATCAGGGAAAGTCTCTTGGATCCTCATCTTCTGGTCATCCCCCTCGACTGTATACTCCAACCTGGAGAGATGGTCGGCAATCACATTCTCACAGCCTTTTCGGTCCTTGATCTCCACATCAAACTCCTGAAGCAACAGGATCCATCTGATCAATCTTGGCTTGGCATCCTGCTTAGCAAACATGAATTTAATAGCAGCGTGGTCAGTATAAACAACAGTTTTCGACCCTATCAAGTAGGGCCGAAATTTATCAAATGCATATACTACTGCTAGCATCTCCTTCTCCGTAGTGGTGTAGTTGCATTGGGCAGGGTTCATAGTCTTGCTGGCATAGTGAATGACATGGAAAAGCTTCCCCTTCAGCTGTCCTAGAACCGCTCCAACTGCAAAGTCACTAGCATCACACATGAGCACGAAGGGCTCATCCCAATCTGGAGAAGTGAGGACTGGAGCAGTCACCAATGCCTTCTTCAACTGCTCGAAGGCATTCAATCACTCTGCATCAAAAACAAATGAGACATCTTTCTCAAGCAGATTACAAAGAGGTCTAGAGATTTTAGAGAAATCCTGTAAAAATCTGCGGTAGAACCCGGCATGGCCTAGAAAACTCCGGACTCCTTTCACATTGAGTGGTGGCGGCATCTTCTCGATTGCTGTTATCTTTGCCTTGTCCACTTCCAAACCTTCAGAGGACACCCGGTGTCCTAGTACAATCCCTTCCTTCACCATGAAGTGGCACTTCTCCCAATTCAGGCACAGATTCGTCTCAGCACACCTCTCCATCACTGTAGCTAAATTCTGCAAACAAGCATCAAACGAGCTACCAAAAACAGAGAAGTCATCCATGAAAACCTCCATAATATGCTCAATAAGATCATGAAAAATAGACATCATACACCTCTGAAAAGTAGCAGGTGCATTGCACAAACCAAAAGGCATTCGCCGGTAGGCAAAAACTCCATATGGGCAAGTGAAGGCCGTCTTATGCTGATCTTCCGGGGCCACTGCAATTTGGTTATAACCAGAATAACCATCAAGGAAACAGTAGAAGGGATAACCTGACAGTCTGTCAAGCATCTGATCGATGAAGGGCAGAGGGAAGTGATCCTTGTATGTGGCGGCATTCAGAGCTCGATAGTCGATGCAAAACCGCCATCCTGTGACTGGTCTCGTCGCCACCTCTTCGCCATCCTCATTCTTCACGATCTGTATTCCCCCTTTCTTGGCCACAACTTGTGTCGGACTCACCCATTGGCTGTCGGAGATGGGATAGATCATCCCTTTTTTCTAGAAGCTTCAGTACTTCCTTCTTCACGACTTCTTTCATTGTAGGGTTGAGTCTCCTTTGAGCTTGTCTCTTTGGCTTAGCCTCTTCTTCCAAGTTGATCCTGTGCTGGCATATTGTTGGACTGATTCCTTTGATATCTGCCAGTGTCCATCCAATGGCTGACTTGTGGTCCCTCAAAACTCGTAGCAGCTTCTCCAACTCTGTAGAATTAAGAAAAGATGAAACAATCACAGGGTAAGTATTGTCAGGACCCAAGTAAGCATATTGTAGATGAGAAGGGAGAGGTTTCAGCTCCAAAATAGGTGGTTCGGGCCGTTTTTCAGCCTCGGGTGCGGCTGTGTCGGTCGACAAGGCCTCCCTGTCGATCGAAACAGAGGTTACTTCTTTCTTCTTCTTCCTCCTGGTCTGCCTGTCGACTGGTTGAATTTTTGAATTTGTGTCGATCGACACCCTTCCTATCGATCGACAGGGAGGCAATTTTCCACTATTCGACACTCCAATCCTGTCAAGCGAAACAGAGGCATCAGCTCGATTTTTTTCTGCTTCTTTCACAAACTGGATCGGCAGAGGTTCCCTTTGGTTCTCCTTTGCCCTAGGTAACTCCTCCTTCACATCTAAGTCCACAATAAAGTCCAGGAGCTCGTCACAGGCTTCATCAAAAAACAAGGAGTGGTGAAGACATTGCTCTAGATAATCAGTTTCAACATGCAAAGAAAGTAAAGGAGAAAAAATCACCGGATCAAAACTGTCTATCATATGGCATTCTTCTTTGTAGCTCCCATCATCATGTTTTTGCATGGACTTGAAAATGTCGAAGGTCACAGACTCATTGCTGACTCGGAATGTCAGCTTCCCTTCTCGAATATCGATCAGGGCTCCTCCGGTCCTCAGAAACGGTCTCCCCAGAATCAGCGGGATGTTGTGATCCTCCTCCATGTCTAAAACAATGAAATCAGCCGGGAGTATGAAATCTTTAACTTTCACTAGGACATCCTCCACAATTCCTCTCGGATAAGAGATCGATCAATCAGCCATCTGAAGAGTGATGGTAGTCGGCTTGATATCTCCAATCTCCAGTCTCTTGAAAATGGACAACGGCATCAGATTGATGCTTGCTCCAGAATCGCAAAGCACCTTGCCGAATGTCTCTCCACCTAAGACACAAGAAATAGTGAATGAACCCGGATCCTCTCTTTTCAGAGGCAGCTTCTTCTGAATAATAGCACTGCATTCCTCAAACAGGTTCACCGTCTCGTGCTGTAGCATAGGTCTCTTCTGCGTGACCATATCCTTGAGGAATTTGATGTACCCCGGCATCTCCTGCAGAGCTTCCACGAGAGGAATATTGATGTGCACCTTCTTCATGTTCTCTAAAAATCGTGCATACCTCTCATTCACCTTCTTCTTGGCAAATCGCTGCGAATACGGCATCGGGGGCAACTTTTCTCCGTGACCTGGCAGCTGTGTCGATCGACAGGGGTTCTGTCAATCGACAGAACCTCCTGACTCGTTTTCTGGTTCTGGACCTCTATTTCGATCGACAGGATTTCTGCCGGTCGAAACAGAGGCTTCTGCCTCGGATTCCTGCTCCTTTTCACTCCCTTCTTCGGCCTCAGATTCGGCCCCTTTGTGTTCGGGTCCCTTGTAAGACTTGCCACCCCTCAAAGTAATGGCATTGACCAGATTTCTCTGATTCTTCGGATTGGCCTGAGTGGTGCTCGGTAATTGCCCTTGTTTATGTTGTGCACCAAGGGATGCGGCAATCTGGCTGACCTGCGTCTCTATGATCTGAGCATGTTTCTCCACTCTATCAACTTTGGAGTTGATACCTTCCACTTCTTTCTCCAAGTTTCCAACTCTCTTATACTCACCGCCATAGTAAGAGAGTAGACATTGAGCTTTGACACAAGCTCACTAAACCGCGCAGCTTTTAATGGCTTGGTAAAGAGATCTGCAATTTGATCATCAGTCGGCACATAGCGTACTTTGACAGCTCCACCTTCGAGTTTCTCTCGATTGAAATGGATATCAGTTTTGACATGCTTGGTCCGAGCATGGAACACCGGATTGGAAGCAAGTGATATCGCGCTTTGGTTAAATGAGCACAGTGCTGGGAACCGGTTGCCGTAGTTCAGAAAAAACAGCAGTGAGACAAACAATTTACGACACTGCATCTGCGATTGCTCTATACTCTTACTCGGCACTACTGCGAGCCACCACCAACTGCTTCTTAGACGACCAAGTAACCAAGTTATCCCCAACAAATACAGCATAGCCACCCGTAGACCGACGATCATCCTTGTCCCCATCCCAGTCAGCATCAGTATAGCACTTAATAGTGGGCTGAGATACTTGTTTAAACATCACACCATGATTAAGAGTGCCTTTAAGACACCGAAGCACCCGTTTGCATGCAACCCAATGAAGCTCAGATGGAGATTGCAAGAACTGGCTCAGGCGATTAACTGCAAAGTTTATGTCTGGTCGTGTCAAGACAGGGTATTGTAACGCTCCAATGACACTCCGATATAGGGAAGGATGAATGAAAGGCTTACCATCTTGAGCTGACAACATTTCATATGCACTCATAGGTGCCACACATGGATTGCAATCAGACAAATTAGTGCGATGAAGTAAATCGCGAACCTCAATATACCTTTGTCATTCCTGTGAACCTCAATACCAATGAAATAGCTTACAACACCTAGAGTTTTGAGAGAAAACTCGGCATCCAAGTCATGAATAAGTTTCTATATAGTAGAAGAGTTAACACCTGTAGCTAAAATGTCATCAACATACACGAGAACAAGCAGCGGATTAGTGGAATCAGTAGAGATAAACAAGGAGTGATCAAAGGAAGATCGAGAAAATCCCCACTTAAGAAGATACCCTTTGAGGCGATCAAACCAGACCCTTGGAGCTGGCCTCAACCCATATAAAGAACGCAGCAATTTACCAATATAATCGGGATGCTTGCTATCAACAAACCCAACCGGTTGCACCATGTAAATAGTCTCCTTTAAGTGACCCTTCAAGAACGCATTGTTGACATCTATATGTTGAATATCCCATCCATGTGTCACTTCAAATGACATCATTAACCTAATCGTAGTAGGTTTTACCATAGGACTAAAAGTCTCAAGAAAATCTACCCCAGTTTGTTGCTCAAAACCCCTAGGTACCAATCGAGCCTTGAGTCTATCCACAGATCTATCCGACTATCATTTAACTCGGTAAACCCACTTATTAGTGATCAAATGCATAGAAGCAACAGCAGGGATAAGACTCCATGTGTTATTAGCAATGAGAGCATCATACTCTTGTTGCATGGTTGCTTTCCAAGCAGGATTACTTAGAGCCTGCTAATCATTCGTAGGCTTTGTGGTATCACAAAAAGCCACATAACTCCGAGGCTTGAAGATACCATTGCGAGCACGTGTGACCATAGGATGGAGTGAAGGAGGAGGAGGTCTAGGTGAAGAATTTGATGCAACAGATTCATGGGAAGAGGGGGTGGCAGCAGATTCATGTAGAGAGGTATGTGGTGAAGTAGTAGGTGTATGTGTTGCTGAACGGTCGGAAGAGGCAATATCATGTAGAGGAGAGGTATGATGTATATCATGAGGAAGTGTGTAAGTAGGAGGTAGAGTAAAGGATATGACAGGAGTAGAAGATGATGAGATAGAATAAGTGGAAACAGTTGTAGATATGGGAAATCAATCTTATTAAAATTCACAGTTCGAGCTACATAGATTCTCCCAATTGGACTTAGACATTTATATCCTTTATGAGGAGCACTATAACCTATAAACACACATTGAGAGGACCTAAAGTGAAACTTAGAGGATTGTAAAGGCGAATGTATGGAAAACAGGAGCACCCAAAGGTGCGCATGAACTTGTAATCTGGGACTTTGTCATGTAGTAGCTGAAAAGGAGATTTGGAGTGAGTATTTGGGGAAGGAAGACAATTTATGAGGAAGACAACAGTATTAAAAGCTTCCCACCACAGAGAAAGAGGTAGTTAAGCATGAGCAAGTAATGATAGACCTATGTCAACAATGTGTGTATGTTTACGCTCAGTCGTGCCATTTTGAGGATGGGTATAAGGGCAAGATTATCGAATGGCAACACCATGTTGTAGCAAGAATGTAGATAGTGGTTTATACTCACTGCCACAGTTAGTTTGAATGGCTTTAATTGTCGTTTGGAACTGAGTTTGTATAAAGGTAAAAAATTGTATAAAGATGGAAGCCACTTACGATTTTAGTTGAAGAGGGAAAATCCAAGTAACTTTGTTGTGGGTGTTTTGTGTGATAAGAGGCCCAAGAACAATTTAAAATAATATGCACCAAAATGACAGAATTGTAAATTAATGTGGAAAACAATTAATATTGAATAATTGAAAAGAAGTACAAAAATGCAAAATAGAGCACTATATTAGTGTTCTTCGAACTGTGTCGAACTGCCGTTAGTGTAGAATTCCACTCGTAAGCTTTAGTTATTGATATGTTCTTCTTTTTTCTGCAAGACGCGTGATTAGCCTCAAAATTCGTCCTTCCCAGAATACTTATAGAGCCCCTAATAACGGCTCTATATTTAATGCCGAGATTTCCTCTCGCATTAAATATTATGATTCATTCTGGTTTGATTGTGTTGCAAAGTCATTAGTGTTTCTGAAATATCTGCCGAGGGGAGTGTGTTGTTATGTGGGTTACATTGTGATATGTCAGCTATGGTACTAAAAAAATAATGTACATGAAGAGAACTGCTCATTACGGGTTGCTGTATGAAAGAAAGAAATGTGGAATGATTGACCCTTTGCTAGGGTTTGTGGATTTTGATTTCGCAGCAATTTCAAACACATGGAAATCCCAAACTGGATATGTATTCACATTGTATGGGATAGCTATAACTTGGAAGTCGAAGCTTCTGATTATGGTAGCTCTATCCACAACCGAGGCAGAGTTCATGGTTGTTACAGATGCTGTGAAAGAGGCATTGTGGCTGAAAGGGTTGATATTGGAGCTGGGACTACAACAACAATCAGTGAGCATTTTGTATGATAGTCAAAGTGCCCTCCAACGTGCAAAGCATCATGTGTTTCTTGATAAATCGAAACACATCGATACGAGATACCACTTTGTGCGGGAAATTGTTGGCAGATGAGATGTTAAACTAGAGAAGATATCTACAAATGATAATGCAACGGATGCATTGACGAAGGTGGTGCCAATAGCTAAGTTTGTGTTTTGCCTAAGGTTGATAGGGCTATTTTGATCTATGTTTCCAGTCTTGTGTTCTGTAATGGACCCTATTTGGAGGAAGGGTGATGATGGTTAGCCTTGCATTCAGGAGAGAGAATGCGGAGTTGAATACGTGGCTTTACATGCATGAGTTTTGAGCTGCAAGCCTGCAACATATCGAATAAAAGAAGAAGAGAGTTGCAGCAGGTTGAAATCGTGTTTCATTAATAAAGACACGTTTGTGAATATTCAGATTGAGAGAGAACAGCCGCATGTCATGCAATGATTGGTGAGGCTTTTGAAAAATATTTTTTCGGTTAGTAGTCGAACCCTAATCTGTTTTAAGGTTAGTTACTCAGCTCGTCATTCTAGTTGAGTAAGTTCAATCAAATTCATAGGAGCTAGAAGCATTCTTCTGTAGTTCGTTGCTTGGCTAATAGTAATATCTCATACAACCTTCTGTGGATGTAGGCATTCATACCGAACCACGTAAATCTTATCTCATGTGTTTCATGAATTTGTATTTCTTGTGTTCGATTCAGATCTTGTGCGCTCGACATCTACAATGTCAAAATTAATAGGATTTTTATGGTTAATAAAATAAGAAAAAACAGCTTATAGACACTAAATAAGTATAATAAAGCCTACTAAATGAGTTAAAAGAGCCAAATTTGAGTATTGAAAAAGAAAAAGAATTTTAAAAAAAAAACAATTTATAATATCTGGTTCTAAATACATTATCGATTGGTTTATGAATGCATATATGGATCTCATATTTTATTGCATAACTATAAAATCAACATTATTTAAATCTGAAAAAAAAGGCTATGCTAAATCGAAATTATATAGCTAGTTAAAATGATAATTTACCAGAGTACGGAATGATGAGACAATGGATAATCCTTTTTCGTTTTTTTTTTCTTTTTTTTTTCCCCATAATGGGTTAGTTAGGCAAAATCTTGAGTTTGAATGATTTCATTTTTTTAAAAAAAATTAAATGAAATCTATATGTATAGTATCATGGAATCATACCACAAATAGTGACCTAACTACCAATATTACCTTTTCCTTGATTTATTCAACTTTTTGCCTTTCCACCATTTTTTTCACTAGATTTCATTCACCCTCCAAATCTACTAATAATATTATTAAACCAAATGGATCTTTACGAGAATTCCTGGCTGAATATTTTTATTATAAATATTTTCCATCAATCGTGTAGTCGGTTAATCAGCTGACCCCTGTATAGGATCGCTCTATTAATTATTTTAATAATGCTGTTGAGCATTTGTTAAAATATAAAAATAAATGATTGTTTGGCATCCATTAACTAGTAGAGATTATTAAAGATTAATTAATGCCGATTTTCCTTTTAATCATTGTGGGATATTTTTGTCGCCCACGCTCAAAAAAGTGAACTACTACTACTATTTTTTCTTTGTAATAAAAAATAAAATTCACGAAGGTTATTTGAGAATTAACTTCTAAATCCAACTCATTTTCAATAAAGTGGCAATAAGATGATCTTATAAGAAACTGTATTAGTAAGATCACACTATCTGATTAAAATTATTTTCATCACAATCGATACAACTATTAATTTCTTTTATTAGATCAATCGACTTATATCATAAACTCCAAATAAACAACTTACCCAAATTCAAATAATATACTATATATTTTTTTTTGTTTACCCCAGAAACACAACTCAACAAACCCTTGCCAAATATATTATTATCATTATTTATTTTACTACTTAAACAATATATTAATTTATTATTAATATTACTCTTGTAATATCAATAATAGTCAAGAGTTTAATAAGTATCTTTTTAATTTACTTTTATATTAAGATTCCATGAAAATTCTTCATATAATACTAATATTTGTTTTTTTAAATAATAATACTTTATATTAAAATAAAATCTATTTCAGTTTTGCATTAAGCAACTTATTTGCCATCAAATTTTATTTTTAACACAATTTATGAATTAATATTTTATATAACTGTATATATTTTATAATTTTAAATTATAATGCAGTCCACTCCACAAACTAATCCAAAATGTTACAATTAATAATTTCAATGTTCTCAAAAAAAAAAATTGAACAAAACTTAATACGAATCGATTCAAATGAAATAGCCTCCAACTTCTGTAAGATTAGATTTTTTTTTTCCTTTTCTGTTTTTATGCGATAATGTATGTAGGTGGGAAATCAAAAGGCACACGCGCCGACTAATTTTCTTCCCATATTTTCATAATTAATATCTCACGCGCTGAAGCTAACGGCTTACTTCTTTTTAATTTTTAAGGAAGAAGCTAACGGATTACTTTATAGGCATAGCTCATATAATTTAAATTAGTAATTATTTTTGCTCTTAAAAAATCACATACGAATTTCAATTCATTTAATAGGGGCAGTTGGCGTCCGCCAATAAAAAAGGCGGGAACCCTGACACCGGCAATGTAAACGACGGCCGTTAAAACAGACGGATAAAGTAGCTCCGCCGGATATAGGTCAGACAGTTTAGCTGCCTGGTTTACTGTTGCCACATCATCCTATAATTATACACAACCTACGGATTCTCAAAAATATTATTGATTTTCTTAAATATATTATATATTATAAATATATATCAAATTATTATTTTTATTTTAAGTTTGTGACGAGAGAACAAAATTTTGATTCATGAAAATTTAATATAGTTTAGTAAATGCAATTTTTTACTCCAATTATAATTTGAAACAATATTGAAAAAAAACTAATAATTTAAAAGTGTGAGGACTAAGTGAGCAAGTGCCGCAAGTTCATATTCTACCAATAAGAAATCGGATAACATTTTCGTATTTTAACCATTAATTCTGCTAAAATATTACATTTAGAAGAATAAAAAATGAGTATTATTTAGTGAAATAATAATGGGTAATTAGAAAAACTGAAAAATGGGGACGGAGAAACGTAGGTGGTAGGACAGACGAGTGAAAATATCTTGTGCAGGCGGATTATGTCATGTCGGACTCCACAATCTTTAACCCAAACCATACACCACTGCCACCTAACTCTTATACCAAATGTAACGTCTTCAGACTATTTTGTTCGATCGAAAATTTATAAATTTATCCAAAAATATTTACGGATATGAATTTAAATAAATATATTAAAATTTAAAACTTAATGTTTTTATTATATCAGAATCCGGATTCTCTGATAAGTTTACCGTTCCAGATCCAAATTATAGTAAAGGAAAAAGAAAATTTAGGTGACATAAAAAAAAAATGTCTAGTTAATCTCCAGCATTTGTCACTAAAATCTTAATCCAACGCCGTAATAAATATAGTAAATTGAAGTAAAGAGTGGGGGCGGGTCCCACAACATGCAAATGGAGTGAGGGCACTGAGGGGTGTGTCTGGGGGCGGGACCCACCCTCCACACTCCACCTCTTTTGCCTGCCTACTCACCACATCTATTGATTTTCCCACTACCACCGCTTCCCCGACTCTCTCTCTCCAAATCTCTCCTCTATTTCTCTCTCTAGATGTAAATCGTGCTGGGTCCCGATGGCCTTTTCCCACAATTTTAGTGGTGGTTATAATTAAACCTTCAGGAACCAGCAAACCCCCCTCATGCAATCCCTCTCTCTCTCCTCCATCCGTAATCCCCGCCTTTGATATTTTAATTTGCCATATTTTTATACTTGTATATATTGAGGGAGAGTGGGCGCGCGGGAGACAAGAGCTTTGTTTGTTTTTCGGTTGGTTATGGCGCGAGACTTTGACGATTTGGGGTTCTGGCTGCCGTCGGAGTTTCTGACGGACGACGACCTGCTTACCGACTTCAAATCTGACCGTCTCAAAGCCAGGAGATTCGATGATTCCTCCTGTGGTTTTGGGAACGCGTTCGGTTTCAACTCGGATCTGAGTTTGTCACCGCCCAGTGACATGGTCACTAGTCCTACCGAGACTGAGAGCGAGGACGACGACCTCGTCTCCGAGTTGACTCGGAAGCTTGCTCAGTCTACTTTACGCAACTCCAATTTCTCCTCCCACTACACTTCAAAAGTATGGGCTAATCATTTGCAGTTTTTCTTTTCCCCCTCTCTGTTTTTCATTTCTATTTTTTTCGTACTCTATTTCTGGTAAAAAGTGAGGCATTGTTTAATTTAATTTTTTTCCCCTCAATACTAGGGCTGGAAGCTGCCTGGCTCGCCGCAATCACCACTGTGCGGATGCAAACTAGGCTCGTCTGGCAGCCCGAACTCGGTCTCCGGCGTATGCTCACCTCCTGATACCGAGGACTTCCTGCGGCGGGATTACCTCTACGCGGCTGCGGAAGAA
>JAPKLW010006764.1:0-16575 GCA_026898455.1 Plectranthus barbatus
CAGTTATGATGATTGTATCAGCATTCCAGCTAAAACTATACTAGTACATTCGTTGTTTGTTATTTCAATGAAAAAATAAATATTATCATTGTTTACTGTCAGATAATGTAGCAATAGCCATTGAAGTTGCATGGGAAGCTCTGATCTACATCCATTGCCTCTTTTATATTTTATTTCACACCAAGTCAAAATGTTTGGCTAAAACTACCCATAAACACAATCTATATTATTGCCTTTTTGTTAATTTCATTTTCAAAATTCCCACGAACTGCATTTTCCTCCAATAAAAGAATTAATCTTTCATGTATATTATCTAAATTGGAACCAGACATAAGGAATTATTTGAACAAAATTCCAATATATAGACACGTATATTCTAGATAACTAAGTTTGAGTACATGCATGTGTTTAAACATATAATTAAGAGAAGGCTAAAATCTTAAAACAAGGAAAATCTGTCTGAAATCTAATTAAGGAAGAGAATCAATTGCGAGGAATGAAGTAGGAGAGGATAGTGAAGATGGTCTGAACGATGGCGAGAACACCCAGAACGATACTAATGAGACGCCACGGCGGACCCCGTAGTCTTTAATCTTGTGTCTGGTCTGCCGGAAGTTGAGCGTGAAGCTAGAGTTGTGGGTGGTGACGAGATTGTCAAGCACATGCACCATGCTGCCCTTCAGCCTCTCCTCCTTCACTTGAATGATTCCTCTCTTTTCAAGAATCTTGAAGTCTTTGTAGGTGCGGACAAGATCCCTCATGAACCGGAGATACGCCGTCACCTCGCGGTCGCTCTAGCTCAACTTCTGCTCGTAACCGGCCAGGCTGGTCAGCACGTGCTCCGTGTGGGCGTCGATGATGAACGGAGGCAAGTATAGATAGGCGGAATACCCAAGATTCTGGAAATGTATGTTGCTGATCCCTCTCTCGCTCCTCCTTAGCTTTATCCCTAATTTGTAGAGCTCCCCGACGCTGGGGAATATGACACTGCTGTTGTCGCCCCCAGCTTCCAGGTCATGGAACTCCTTCATTTCCAAGTAGATGGGGTCGTTATCTCCGGGCCCCAACATCAAGCTATGTAGGATGTGTAGTATGTTCGACGGCAGCTCCCGGGGCCCACCTGGTTTTCCTCGGACTGTCATCAGTTTGGAGAAGAGGTTAGGGTTGGGCTTCTCCACTTCGGGCTCCACCACCGCCAGATACAACACCTGCTTCGCCGAATTATCGGTCGGGCGCTGCCACGTGCCTCTCTGGATCACGTTCTTGAAGAAAGCTTGCTTCATGAGCGCACGAATCACGGCGTGAGGAATCTAGTTTCCTACAAAAAACATGGCGGGTATCCAGGAGGTGGAGTCGCTTGTTTTGCCCAAATATGGATTCTGTGGAGGGTAATGTAGAAGGTCTCCTGCTCCGAGGATGTGCAGAGCAAGCTGTAGGAAGAAACAACCGTCCCTCACCATCATCCACCGAAACTCGGACCTTAAGGCCCATATTCTCTAGTCCACTCTAGCCCTTATTGTGTTATATTCATAATCCATATTGTAACTCTAGACTAGATTGTATTGAATATTCACTTTTGTAACATGGTATCAAAGCAAGGAATTAGGGTTAGGGCAATTTTTTTTAACCATCCACGTCAGCCCTAACCGCCGTGTCAGCGGCCCACGTCAGCGCCGGCCGTGTCTCCGGCCGCCATCGCGCACGTCTGCCCGGCGTCTCCGCCGTGTGCCTTTGTGCCTGTTCCCGTCGCCCGTCGCTTGTTCCCATCGCACATCTCTGCCCATCGCTGCGCCTCTACCTGCGTTCGTCTACCCAGTCTGCGCCACCCCTGCTCCTCGCGGCGACCCAGCCTGCGCCGCCCCTACCTGTCGTGGCGATCAACCCAGCCTGCGCCGCCCATTCCATTTACGGCGGCCTTGCCTGCGCCGCCCATCCCCGTCACGGCGACTTGCCTGCTCCGCCCATCCCCATCGTGGAGACCTTGCCTACGCCATCCATTCCCGTCGTGGCGACCCCGCCGCCTCTGCCTGTACACATTGCCACCCGTTGGTGGCACCTGCTGCATCTGTTGTCTTCTCCATTACACATCTGCCATCCTTGTTCAAGCTGCAGTTTTCTCTATCTTCTTGGTCTGCCTCAGCCTGTGCCTACCTGCTGCCCCGTCTCTGTCCACGGTTCCGCCTGCCGCTATCATCCCCTTATATTGCAGCTCCAACTGTTGCTGCGGTGTTTGTTGTTTGTCTTGGTCTGCTGCTGCTTTTGGTCCGATTTCATCGTGTCACATATCAATTCTATTTCCAATCATAGAGGTATTATATCGGTTGCTGCTGCATCACCTCTCCAGGCTTCTCGTTCAAGTTGGGTACTTGATTCAGGGGCCTCATTTCATGTGACATCTGATCAGTCACACTTAGTTGCAAGCAAACCAGTCACTCATGATGTTTCTATTCAGACGACTGATGGTACATCTTTCTCTATCACTCATCAAGGTTCAATTTGTACCTCACATTTTTCTATTCCTAATGTATCTCTTGTTCCTCAATTGTCTATGAACCTCCTTTCAGTTGGTCAAATTACTGACCATAATTGTTTTGTTGGATTTGATGACTCATCCTGTTTTATTCAAGATCGTCGAAATGGGAATGTCATTGGGACTGGTCATCGTCGTAGGGGTTCTCCTAGTTTATATGTACTTGACACTTTACATCTTCCTCCTCCCTGTGTGTCTTCTGCTACATCATCATCCCCTATCTCCTTTGCCAAGTGGCATCATCGTCTGGGTCATTTGGGTCATTTATGTGGATCACGTTTGTCTACTCCAATACATAATGGGAGTTTAGGTCATTCATCTATTGAGTCTAACTTTCATTGTAAGGGTTGTCGGCTAGGAAAACAAACCCAACTTCCATATCACTCTAGTTTGTCTCACTCTGCTAAACCTTTTGATCTTGTTCATTCTGATGTATGGGGTCCTGCACCATTTCCCACCAAGGTGGTCATAAATATTATGTCATTTTTATTGATGATCATTCTCGTTATACTTGGGTTTATTTCATGAAACACTGGTGTTGGTCCTTAAATATCAGAGTCGTCGTGTTAGATAAACTCACGAAATGCAGCGGAATAATTAATCGTCACTTACACTTTATGTTTTTCTTTCAAGATTAGTTAAGCTCAGAGATAGATTATGATTTCTTCACAGTTATACACTAGCAATATGATTGCTAGGTTTCAAATCGTATGAGCAATGTAACAGTAAAAGAACACAGTATTTATAGTGGTTCGATCCAAAAAGATCTACGTCCACTCCTTAGCCGATACGCTAAGAATTCACTAAGTAAGTAAAAGGTTACAAGGATTCGCCTTTTACAGTTAAGTAGGAAGTGAGCTTTCGGCCTGGCTACTTGACAGCTATCCTCCGATAACCTGAACTCCTCAGATGCTGGTTCGGCTGAGTCAAGGGCACACCTTCGAAACTCCTGCCTTGCCTGATATGGAAGTTTTATAGTCACTTCATGACTTTCCTTGAATGCGGCTAAATGCCGTCTTAGTCTAGACCTTTTCAGGTGTTCGACTGTTAGATTCTTTCTGAAAAGAAAGGAATCTCAATGATTGAGGATTCTTGAATGCAATCAAGAATCTCTTCAATGGAGTGTCAGTAAATCAATGAACGACACTTCTGGTTGTTGAGAGCTTTTAATATACTTTCACACGGGTCTCAACTGACTACTTTTACTTTGTTCACTTTGTCAAAGGAATCTCTTGCTTGAGTGTTTGTCAATGTCTGAAGTGAGAAAAGCAGTTGTTGATTCTCTCATTTGGACCTTCCTTTTATAGGTGGAGATTCAAATCTTGAATCTCCATATCCGTTAGACACAACGTCTCTTTTGTCCGAGAGTGATAAGACTTGTTCAGTCGCTTTTTGTTCTCGATCTGTACTTTCCGAGCTACTTCGGGAAAGTCTCATCCTTTGTGTGTGCTTTTTGTCAGAACGGCAGTAAGGCTTCAGCCTTTGACATTCTGCTCTGCTAATGGTCGTTAACGATCTGCTATATGTCTTGGTTTGCTGAATATTTCTGTTGACACTCGATCCTTTGACTTCTATTCTGCTAGCATCCTTCAGGGTTTATTAGCAAATGCTAAAACCTTAGCATTCTGCTAACACATGTCTTCTAGCAGACGCTGTCCTTCGGTATCTGCTAGGAATAGCGTATGTCTTCTAGCAGATGCTGTCCTTCGGTATCTGCTAGGAATTCTCCAGCAGGCTAATCTATTACAACTCAATTTATAACCTATACAGGACATTACATGATATGCTAGACTATCTAGAATTCAGCAAATGATCGACCAAATGCTAAGGTTTGATCCAACAAAACCTTTTTACAAATAAATTCTAAGGGAGATTTTAGGAATAATTTTCCAACAATTTCCCCCTTTTTGGTGCGATCAAAGCTTACTATCATTTGCCGAAGCTAAGAGGAAGAAAGTCTGTGCTTACAAACAATATGTTATCCTATCAATCTAACACATAGTTGATCCACCTTAGTTCAAGCAACTAACTAACAAAAAACTGAAATTCCCCCTCAACAAGTGCTGGGAAATATTTCTCGATTAGTCATATAAGTAAATGCTGCAAAGGTAATATGCTAGGAATCCTAGCACCCAAATAAAATTAGCAGACATATTACTTTTCAATTTCAATCCAATTGTTTTCAGATGTGTTGAATACACAAATAGTGTATTTCAACTGAAGACACACAGTGAAAATCAGAGAATGACAATGAGAGGTTGTCTATGTCTGATCAATTTTCATTCATATGATATATCAATTACAAGTACAATGAAAAATGATTAGACGGAGACAAAGTAAGAGCTAGCAAAAAAAAATACCAGAGAGGTACGGAGGGGCTTAGGAGTCTGGAGCAGGTTTTTTCATCTTGTCAAATTCATCGAATTTGCTTGAGGCTAGCTCCACGAATTTGTCTAGAAGCTCCTTAGCAGATGCACGTTCAGCAGCCTCTGTTTCCAGATCCTTGGCCAACCGCTCATTCTCTTCTTCTAGCATCTTGATTTTCGCTTCTGTTTCCTTCTGTTTGAGCTCAACTTCTTTCCTTTTGAATTCTTCAAGAATTCTCCTCTGTTCTTCTTTTGCAGCGGCTCTTGCTTCCTTCGCTTTCTTCCTCTCAATAGCCTCAGCAGCCCTTCTTTCTTCCCCCTCTTTGATTGCATCCAAAAGTCTGGAGGAAAAAGAGTTCACCTTGGAGTCCACTCGCTGTTTATGCTCTGCTACGTCTGTCTTTATTTCTTGTACAAAATCCTTGACAGAGGAAATATTGGACTCGACTGTGTCCACCCTGGCCGTTACGATATCAACGTTGGATTTGACTACCGCAATTTCCCTTCGTATATCCGTGGCTTCAATCACCATTCTCTCAGATATAGTAGACACAACATTTTGAACGACCATTTGAACAACAGAGTCTAGATATGTTGGAAGATGGAGCGTGCTAATAGGAGTAGCAAGGAAGGATGAGGTAGTAGGAATGATGACTGCTTGACTCCTAGCAGTGGAAGTGGAAATTTCCTCCATGACTACTTCTGTCCTTTCTATGTTAGCAGTTTCTCTTCGATCAGTGGTGACTAGCAGATGTATTGCCTCCTCGATCCCTTTTTGAAACTCTGCTTCAGCAGTAGCGTTCTCAGCTTCCTCGAGTTTCCTTGCTTCTGCTATAGAGAATGCTAACATGTAGGCTTGCAATTCCTCCTCTCTGTCCTGATAGGCGACGATCTCGAACGTTTGAACTTTGCTCTCTGCTGCTGTAGCCAACCGGGCGTGATGCAATAATTCTTCGAGCATAGGGAGTTCTCCTTGGCATTTTTTGTATTCAGCAGCAGCTTCGGCTTGTCGTTTTGAGAGTTGTATATGTCCAACAGTTAATTCATCGGGAGCAAAGGTTGATTTTGGTAAGGAACGAGGAGAGGACATTCTCCGATGAGCCTCAAGTAATTGAAGTCTTTCGCTGGCAGCCTTATCAGAGTATTGCTTTGTGTAAGAGGATTGATCCATCCATTCGTTTGCCCACAATTCCTCATGCTTCCAGAATTCCAGCCCTTTCCAAGCCATCATTATTTCTCTTTCTTCCATGCCAAGTTCATGAGAGATGTAGTCATACCTTTTCCACCGTCTGAACTCTTCTCCTAATATCTTCCCTTCAGGTGTATCTTCCTCCAATACTCCAGCGAATACACCCTTTATTTCCTCAATCATCATGGACACGAATTTATCAATGTCTTGACCCAGCGAATCAAATTCAGGATTTGCTTTACTTCTCATGAGTGATAATCGAAGTGGATCTGCCTCTTCTGAGGAGATTATCGTTAGAGATTTTGCATCATATATATCTGTGGATTCTTTGTCAAAGACGATATCAGGATGAGCTTCTGTGTGAGGATCTTCATTAGGAGTCACTTTCTCACATCTAGTAGATGATTCCTCGACAGTAGTATGTGGGGATCGTATTTCTTGCTCAGCAATCTGTGCCTGGCAAACTCCATGCTCAACAGATGAGACACCCTCCATGTGTTCAATCTGCTCAGCAGATTCTTTTCTAGCATTACTTCCTTCTTCCCCAATTCCAGAAGGTCCTGCATCTGGATTCCCTGGAAGTCGTCTGGATGCTCCATGATGTTCTTCATCAGAACTTCTTTCTAAGTCCACAATCGACTTTTCTTCATTGAATCTGCCTTCGTGAATTGCCTTGTCAAGCTCTTCATCTGACATAGCAACTTGTGAGGATATGATAGCTCCTTCACTGCTGACTGGGGGAATTGAGACGGTGATCCTTCCTTCTTGGATGCCTTTTCCTTTCTTGACAGCTTGTTCTTCCATTAGTGCCTGTTGAGCGGCTCTCTTCTGAGCCTTAAACTCTTCAACGGCTGACTTTATTCGTTCAAAATTTCTGTCTCTCCCTTCGAACGTCATTTCAGTGATGAACTTCATATATTCTTTCTTCTCGAGCTCTTTCAGTTCAGCTGCGCGCTGTCTCTTAGTTTTTCTTCCTTCCTGAGTACGCTCTTCTATGGTTCTGGAAGACCTAGGAATGTAATCTGGATCAGTTTCAGCAGTGTCCTCTGTTGTGTCTTTAGCAGACTCCTTTTCTGTTGTAGTGTCAGCAACATTCTTTGCAGTGGTTTCAGCAGCCTTCTTTTCTTCTTCTGCCTTTTCTAATTCTTCCTTCTCAGAAAGTAGCTCCAACTTTCTCCTGGTCTTCTTCTTCGCTTTTGGTGCAGGAGAGGTGACTTTGGTTCTCTTTTTCGTTGGAATTGGTATAGCCATAGCCCCAAGAGTAAGTGGAGGCTGTTCGGCTTCCTTTGCAGTCATGATATCATTGACTTGATCTGCTGGTAGATTGCCTAACTTCTCAATATCCTCGAGGTTTTTGAAGCAGTACTCTGTCTCAGCGTTTGTCTGCAATAGTGCAATTTCTTCAGCAGACATGGGAATAGCAGACTGTAAGATTTGAGGTGCTAAAGTGGATGCATCAGGCTCTTCAGGAGATGTGGGTTTGTCTTTGTCAACATTTGACTTCCCTGTCAACTTCCGAGGGTTTTGACTACTCACAGGCTTGGGTTCCTTCCTTGTTGCTGGGATGTAATCCGTAGGAAGTAGACTTTCACCACGATCAACTCTCGTATTGGTGAACAGCATCTCTAAGTATTTACTGATCTTCAGCCCAAAATTCACGTTCGACGAGAATGTTCCGTCTACCGCCATGTGATCATTCTTCCGAGCATGTTCAGCCCATCGCTCAAAAAAGAATTCCGCCCAATTTCCTCTGACATTGTCGATTAGGGCCATCATCACAACATATTTCTTAGCAGATAGTTCGGAGTAGGAGCCAGCATCACACTGAAGCATCTTGATTACTATCTCCGCAAGGAGCTTGTATTCCTCAGACAGAGTATTGATTGGTGTAGCAACCTTGAAAGTAATCACCTGTCCTTTTTTGTCCTTCAATTCTCCTGGCTTTCTCCACAAGTTCCAACGTCTCTCCATCTCCGCAAGATCATTGATCTTGTATTGAGATATCTTGGTCCCATAATTTCGAAGCCCAAACATTCTTGAGAGTAAGTCCGCGCTAACTTCCACAATGTTACCATATATGCTAGTTTTGAAGGATTTATTATCTTCTTGTATAACAGCCCTAGCATAGAATTCTGAAACCATATGAGGGTGAAAGCGAACAGGTTCAGCGGAGAGATATTTTACCAATAATTCTGAGTCGAGTAGATCTAGAATCCATTTTGGAATGTGTTTGGTAGCGTGAGGCATGTATAAGATCCTGTCCTTCATGATTTGGGCCAACCGCCTCTGTTCCGACGAATGATTTGACAACTCCTTCTTCCTAGCCAAAAATACCAATTTGCTGTAGGGGACTGACTCGTCGATGTCTTCTTTCTTTATTATCCCAGTGAAGCCGGGTGCATGTCGAACATGCAGTGGCGAATCTGTCGGAGGTGGATAGATGAAGGTGGGTTGTTGGAATGGAGAAGAAGAGATAGGATTTTCTAGGTTTTCTGTGGGATTGGGTTCTTGATTTTGGGTATTTGGAGAGTTAGGGTTGGTTTCCATGGTTGGGGATTTTTAGAGAATAAGGATTTTCGGAAGGTTTTTGAGAAGAAGGGATATGAAGAGTTTCAGAATGATAGGGATTTGAAATCCGTCTAGTGTATAGGTAGAAGATTTTGGAACAAGGAAAGAAATCAATGGTTGGGATTGTTCTCCTTTGAATCTCAATCGACGGCTGGGGTAAGTAGTCAAATCGTGCGAGTACCCACGTTTTTCAGAACTTGAGTGCTGGTGACGTGGCGCGATCCGATTTGTTACAATTGTCTGTGCGCATTAAATGCGCTGCTTTAGAGATTTGAAAATCTCCCGCGTCTGAGTTGTAGGGGTCAGCATCCGGAGAGCCTAGCATTGTGGTGGTGATCTTATAAAGATCCTAGCATTGTGGTGGTTGACACTCCTCCAAAAATCCAACGTAATGCTAACACAAATCCTTATGTCTTCTAAATATGGAATGTAATATCCATAGCTTTTCCATTACTGATTTGTCTCTGAATGTAATTATCCTCGATAAGACACTTTCTTTATGAAATTACTGTTTTTCTCAGAAAGGTTGTTCGTATTCCAAGGTAAACAGTAGACCAAAATAGGTTTATAAATAGCAGGTCTTAGTGATCTTCTTCACACATTCTCCAACTTTCTTGAGTTCCCTTCTGATTTTCTCAAGAATCAGAAAACGAAACAGAGACTTACTTTCTCCAAAAAATGGCATGTACTTATGAACTCTTCGTACCAAGATGCATAATCTTGTGTGATTCGGGTCTGTATGCCGAGTATGAGGCTGACTATCAAGTGGCTGAGATTACCATGACTCATCTCCACGCCAGTGGTCTAGGCAAGTTCGTGTGCCTTACTCCGCATACTTTCCAGAGGGAGCAACTCCGACATTTCATATGGTCGAGCGCTGCCGATCAAAGCTCCATTTTCTGCATATTTAAAAATGAGCTAGTGCTGCGACATCATATCATTCTTTCTTGCTTCAGTCATGCTCCAGCAAAATGAACCTGTGATACAACTCCACCAATTCCCTTTGCAAAAACTCATTTATTAACTAAACACCACAAATCGGACTCGAATCTAAAATACTAACCAAATAACCTAAATTTACTCACTTATCCTATAAACAAGCTATACTAGAACCTTATTAACCATGACTAGACACCAAATAATAACTCTTTAAGAGAGTTATCAGCTAGTAAGGTGGACGGCAGATACCTTTGCCAGAGACTTCGGCCTTCCACGGGGTTCGGTATCCGTCATGGACTATCGCAGAGATGAGATAGCTCTAGAGTGTTCCTCGTGGATGAAATGGAGAAACTCTCCTGAACTTGAATTTTCTCCAAACCCTTCAGCATACGGTTTGCAGATGCCGTATATGGTCCTTTTCCAGATAGTCTGCGGCATGGTCGTAGGTGAAGATCCTGACGACATGACTCTTTCTCGCGAGACATGGAGGGCCATGATGGCTATAGATGACAGAGCGATGGTAGACTGGGCAGCCTTTGTCTTTCAGAAGGTGCAACGATGTGCACAGAATTTTCCAATGCTGCCTCTTCCATATGGAATGCCATTAAGTTGGCTGTTAGAGCAAAAATTCCCAGACCTTGCTCTAGATCCTTCAATCCTTAGGGCAGTAGATTTTTATCCTTTCATGCCTTTGCCATCTTTGATGTAATCTCCTTTGCCGTAATCACCTCTTGCTGTAATCCATCCTTTTGTAAGAAAATGCATATAATGAAGTGGTAGAGATTTTATTTTCCATACTCATGTTCAAACTTGTGTGATTTTGACGAACCAAATAATTTCAACCACGTGCCTGTGCATCGATAATAGTTGAGAAAAAATAGTAGAATTCAACTTCGTTAATTTGCTGAGTTAATTTTGCTAGCTTCCTAGCAGATGGGTTAACTTAGCATACCCCGTCAATCTGCTGACTGCTCAGCAGCACTCAACCGCTCAAAAGTCTAGCAGACTTGCTAGGCTCCGAGATCTGACGGTTGAAGATCTGTTGTCAGATGAAATAATAAATCAACGGTTTTGAATACGCGAGATACGCAGGATATCTTCTGTTCTTCAAGAAATACTCGAGAAATCTAACGTGGCACACTCTAACTTGATACAGCTATCTGTACGTATTAAAGGTGTTGAATCTGGTCTAATTAGACCGATTTTTAATAATATCTTCTCCCCTCCTAATATTATCTTCCTTCCACGAAAAATTAAGAGTTGATTCAGCATATCCGATTCAGCAGATGTTTTCCTCTCCTGAATATATTACCCTCCTGTGGGATTCATCGGCATATCAAGAGTCGGCTAGATTTTAAGAGATTACAAATGATGATAATCTCCTCGAGCCAAACGCTGATCTGACTGTCAAGCGTCACTATTAATCTGATTAGATTGCCCATGCCGTCACGACGTTCTATCTTCTTGTGACGATTCAGATTTCAGAAGATGAATCATCACGTTTCTTTAAATATTCCCACGAAATCATAATTGCGGAGAGGTTTCCTTGTCTATAAAAGGGGCTTCTTGTGGTGCTTATTTGGATATCACCACAATTCTTCTTTCTTTCAGAGCAAGAAAAATCATTTGAAATCATGAGTTCACCGAGTAACATTCTCTCGATATTACCCGAAACAACATCCTTGACAAAGCAGCCCTTCGTCTCTACTATCACGACCGACCTACCGTGGCCGACATGGTCATGTCGAAGGTTGTTGGGACAGGGCTCAAGCAGTTCGTGACAACTGCTCCCAAACACTTTCATGAAGATCTCCTTCGGGAGTTTCTAAAAGACTGCAAGACTGAGAAGGACGCCATATACGGGTCCTTCCGAGGGAGGCTGATACGGTGGTCATGAGAGTCTTTCTCTCGGGACTTTGGACTTCCACGAGGTCCAGTATCAGTGATGGGATACAGGTCCATGGAGGCAGCGCCAGAGTGGACTGCATGGAGGAAATGACGCCTTTCTCCGTGGTTCAAGTTCACGCCAACTCCTTCGGCAACAGGTCTCAAATGCTCGTACCGTGAGCTGTTTCATATCGACAACAACATGTTGCTAGGAGAGGATCCCAATGACTTTTGCCTTACGAAGGAGGTCTGGCAAGTCATGTTGGCTTTGGACGCAGAGCTTGTTGAGGCTGATTGGGCTGGCCTGGTGTTCAAGGATGTCCGTGATTGCGTCCGCTTGTATCCAGCTGTTCCTCTCCTTCATGGCATGCAGTTGAGCTGGTTGATGGAGCAGACCTTCCCTGAGCTAGCCGAGGGACCATCTCGCCTCCGTGACTCCGACTTTTATCCGTCTGTAGAATAGATTTCCTTTCGTTGTTGTTTTGGATGTAAGCATCGTTTGTCAAATATTAATGAATCAGCTGTTATCTTTTCTCGTTGAACTTCATAATGATGAACGTTTGAACTTCCATTTGCTATTTCCACAAAGTGAGACTGCACAATACACCTTAATAATGATGTGCTAGCAATAGATGATAGTCATTACATATCAACTGTCACTGCGTAGTCTATCTGCTGAATTTGTGGACACATCTGCTCAGCAGCATCTTCTTGAAAGATAGCAATAAGTGCCATACTCTAGCACATAAATTCATTAACAATTTGAAATCAGCATCCAGATAATATGATCAACATCTTCAAGAAAAAAAGAAGTCCAGAAAGAATGAAAGTGGCAGTTCATTCATCCAAGGTCTCTTCCAACTCCATGAGACCCAACTTGATGCATAATTCCTTAAATCTGGATTCGGCTAACGGTTTTGTGAATATGTCAGCTATCTGGTCTTCTGTGCATATGTACCGGACATCGATATCCTTCTTCTCCTGATGATCACGAATGAAGTGATGTCGGATATCAATGTGCTTGGTTCTGGAATGATGAACCGAATTCTTGGTAATGCACATAGCACTATTGTTGTTACAGTAAATAGGCACACACTCGGGAGGAATCCCATAGTCTTGTAATTATTGTCTTATCCATAAGATTTGCGAGCAACAGCTAGCAGCGGCTACATACTCTGCTTCAGTAGTGGATGTAGCGACAGAGTGCTGCTTTTTGCTAAACCAGCTAATTAACTTGTGTCCCAAAAATTGACAAGTACCGCTCATGCTTTTCCTGTCAATTTTACATCCTCCGAAATCTGAGTCCGAATATCCACTTAGAGCAAGACTGTCTGCTCTAGGATACCAGATTCCCAGACCCTCTGTGCACTTCAAATATCGCACAATGCGTTTAGCAGTATCCAAGTGAGTCTTCTTTGGATTTGCTTGGTATCTAGCACATAATCCGACGGCGAAGGATATGTCTGGTTTGCTAGCGGTGAGATACAGCAGTGAACCAATAATGCCTATGTAGAGAGTTGGATTCACAGCATCTCCTTCCTTCTCGAGCGCAGCAATACACGTTGTGCTTATAGGAATCCTTAGACTCTTCGTCTTTTCAGGACAGTATTTCGCAATCAAATCGCAAGTATACTTCTTCTGATGGATGAAAATTCCTTCGCTGGATTGTTGAACTTGCAACCCAAGAAAATAAGACATTTTTCCCATCATACTCATTTGGAAATTGCTGGTCATGAGCTTTGAGAATCTATCACATAATCCTTGGTTTTTTGAGCCAAAAATGATATCATCGACGTATATTTGCACCAGCAAAATATTTCCTTCATCTTTAATGCGAAAGAGAGTCTGATCAATTCTCCCTTTCTGAAAACCATTCTTCAGCAAAAATTTGGATAAAGTTCCATACCAAGCCCTCGGTGCTTGTTTCAATCCATAGAGAGCCTTCTTGAGCCTGTACACTTGATTACCCTGCTCAAATCCTGGTGGTTGCTCAACGTAGACTTCTTCCTTGAGCTCACCATTCAAAAAGGCACTCTTTACATCCATTTGCATCATGTCAAATTATGATAAGCAGCGTATGCAAGAAATAAGCGAATGGCCTCCAGCCTTGCTACAGGAGCAAACATTTCATTATAATCTATCCCTTCGCATTGCCTGTAGCCTTTAGCTACGAGTCTCGCCTTATTTCTGACAACTAAACCAGACTCATCCTTCTTGTTTTTGAGCACCCGTTTTGTGCCTATAACACTTTGATGTTCAGGTCTGTCTACCAGCTCCCACACATTGTTCCGTGTGAATTCTGCAAGTTCTTCATGCATAGCATTCACCCAATCCGGATCCAATAGAGCCTCTTTGACCTTTTTGGGTTCTTCGTTGGAGATATAACAAGCCAGCATAGCGTTCCCTTGTCTCGTCATCATGGGGTCATTGATATCTCCTATGACATCTTCAAGAGGATGGGCGCGCAACCATGTTGGTCTGACTGGTCTGCCCACATTTCCTTCCCCTTCGTGACCATTATCTTGTACATTGTTCTCCATAGCACCCTCCTGGTGCTCAGCATCTGGATTGACTTCAACTGGAATAACTGCTGCGGGATTTCCTGGGACAGGATTCTCTTCAGCAACTCTTTCAGCAACTGGAATCTCAGCAGCGCCTCTGCCAAGATCTTTATGAGTAGCCATGCCTTCCCCGAAGGGAATATCCCTTGCTGTCTCCTCTTCTTCATCATTAAGCATCTCTAGAATGTCTGAGTCAACAAGAATGTTGGTAGGTGTGGCCTCAGCATGATCACTGGCATCACCGGCCAGGTCAGCAGTTTGGTCCCCTGCTGAGTGCGTCTGGTTCGGATTGCAGTCATTCATAGACTTAGTCGGATCAATACGCATATTCTCGAAAGAATTTAAAAATATATGATCACTGACATCATCAGTCTCATGATTGCTATCCTCTTTTCTTTTGTTTACTCTGCGCACTAAAGTAGATTCATCAAAAATAACATTGCATGTTATTTCCACAATACCGGTAGTCTTGTTCAATACTCTATAACCTTTATGAGTGGGGTGTCCATAACCAAGAAGTACACCCTCATCTGACTTAGGCGAGAAAGTATTGAGTTTAGATTTTCCGTTATTGTGAATATAACATGTGGAACCGAATGCACGGAGATGAGTTATAGAGGGCTTACGACCATTGTACACTTCGTAGGGAGTTTGATTGAATCTGCCATTGATAGCACTCCTATTCTGTGTATAACATGCCGTCATAACTGCTTCCCCCCAGTACTTAGCAGGTAGTTTGGAATCACCTAACATCGAACGAACGACTTCCTTCAACGTCCGATTCCTTCTTTCTACTAAACCATTCTGCTGAGGAGTTCTAGCTGTGGATCTTTCGTGTGATATTCCAGCTTCAGCACAGAAATCCATTAGCACTCCATTACAGAACTCTGTTCCATTGTCAGAGCAAATTCTCCTTACAGTAACTTCTTTACTATTCTGCTCCTTGAGAATCAGCTCCGGTAGGATAAGTTTCACCTCATCCTTGGTCTTCAAGAGTCGTACCCAAGTATACCTGAAAAAATCATCAACCACCACAAGTGTATATAACCGTTTACTTACAGTGGGTGGAGTGACGGGACCGAAGAGATCCATATGAAGCAATTCTAGTATCCTTTGTGATGTTTCTTTTTCAGGATTTGACTTAAAGGATGATTTGGTCTGCTTCCCTTGTTGGCATGCTTTGCATATACCTTCTTTGCGAAATGTTTCATTGGGTAGACCTACAACAAGCTTATTTTTGGCAAGGTAATTAATAGTTTTGAAATTTAAATGATTGAACCTCTTGTGCCATAGCCATGTAGTCTCTTCTTTGTTCAGGGTCAGGAAGCAAGAATGTTGCTGACCACTTTCCCAGTCAACAACATATAGACCACCCTTGCGGATGCCTCGAAGTTTTACTTCCCATGTAACATTGTCAGCAATAGTACAACCTATATTGACAAATGAGACAGTGTACCCATTTTCGCAAAATTGGCTAATGCTTAGCTGATTGTGTTTGAGGTTGGAGACGAGAGCTACATTGACTATCCTCAGCCCATTGCTCTCTATGCATCCTCTTCCCACAACTTTGCCTTTGCTGTTATCTCCAAACTTGACTCTTGATCCATATAGAAATTTTTGCAAGTCGGAGAACAGATTCTCATTTCCTGTCATGTGTGCTGAACATCCGCTATCAAGGATCCATTCGTTTGATATACTTGAAGTAGTATGAGCTATTGGATCCTGTTCCTGCAGCACAAATGATTAGTTGATTTAGGTACCCGTTTAGCGTCGGGTCCTGCAGGATTAGCAGTGATCATTGTTCCTTTTGGAACCCACATTTTAGTGATTTTCAAGATTTTCTTCTAGATTTCACTATTTACCCTTGCTTCAACCTTTGGCTTAACATGTTTCACATGTTTATAACTTGGTGTGGTAGTGTGTTTGACCTTCCTTGCCCTTGAAAATACAATTGGATTAGGCTCGGGTCTTACATAGGTGTTCCTCCTATGTAGCGTGTTTTCATGATATATCGGCTTTTCAACATCATACCGATATTGCATTCTGTGGTGAAGGGTAGGTTTAGCTGTTCTAGCTTTTGGAACATAATGCTCAGCATACCTAGGTTTTGCTGAATACGAATAGTATATGCTCTTGAATTTTGCTGAGGTTCAGTTGACATATACTTAGTATTTGTTTTTTTGTTCCTCTGCTGAGGTTTAGCAGACTTGTGCATAGCATTCACTCTTGAGTTCCTCAGCTGAGGTCCATGAGTAGTATGCTTAGCAGATTCTGACTTAGGCTTCTGCTGAGGTCTAGCAGACGAATACTTAGCAGTCTCTGCCGGAGACCTCTGCTGAGATCTCGCAGGCGTATTCTGCGAATGTTCATTCTTTTGCTCAGCACTTGGCTTAGTGATCGATGCTAAATCTGCATACAAATTATAGCAAAGGGCAAATAAATTTATAGACAACCCAGGGGTTGGTCGATCCCACAAGGATAGTACAACGAAGGGAAATCATATACTGGATATAGTTTTTGAAACTTTTGTTTGGG
>JAPKLW010006765.1:0-16574 GCA_026898455.1 Plectranthus barbatus
ATTATGAGATTAACTCACGTCTTTGGGAATTAAATTGGAATTAGATTTTATGAACGATTGTTTGATAGTTCTTCAAAGTGGATTACCCTGGAATCCTAGTTTCTCTTATTTTCTAAACCTTTATTATTTAACTTCTTATTTTAAATTGCTGCCTAGTTTTAAATAAATCAAACTTTCATTCTGGATCGTCTAAATAGTAACAACGTGACTGTGTTTTAGTGCTCGAGTATATTTCAAGCCTGCAATCTTTGTGTTCGATAAAAGTATTACTTGCCCTCTGCAGTGGTCTGTACACTTGCAGAATAGCGTGTTGAAAAATACGCTATCAGTCACTCAGCCTAAACCAACCTACCTCCTAGGAAAGCCCCATTACAGCCAAATTAAAGACCTCTGTGATTCACTAAGTCATTTCACTTTCTAAACAGTGGAGAGACGAGAAATTTGCCAAACCTATGGTTAAGAGAACTGTATTACTTCGAATTGAGTGAAACACATGTCCTAAACACTTGAGTGATGAGTGATTGTTGAAATTCTTTCTAACTGTGAGGTTCTTCCCAAAACTGTTGATGATTCGAATTGGGTTTTGATTGCTTTATCTGTTGGATGAGAGATTACTTAGACTATGATGAATCTTGTGAGGCATTGCACATCTCTGTTTGCATGATTTCAAGTTTCTTTTGGTGTTTTGATCGAGGACGATCAATAGTTCAAGTTTGGGGGAGTTGATAAGTGCGCTATTTTGTTCACTTATCTATGGATTTTTAGGGTGTTTTGATTAGATTATAGTGTGTTTACTCTGAATTATGAGCATCGTAGTGTTTTTATGCCTGAGTTGTGTGTTATGCTCGAAAATGCAGGTTTTTGGAGTGAAAATTGACTAAGGCTGGAATTTGGAGTTTTTGGCCGCAGGCTCTGTTTCGATCGACAGAAAGTGTGTCGATCGAAACAGAGGTATGCTGCAAATGAAGAACACGTTGAAAATCAAGCTGGTCGACAGAAGAAGAAATCCTGTCGATTGACAGAAATTGTGTCGATCGACAGGGATGTCTGAGGCAACCAGTCGACAGAGCTTCAAGTGTCCGATTTCGAAGAGCCTATTTCGATCGACAGAAATTGTGTCGATCAAAATTCGGGTCGAGTTGGCAGAATTTAATGCTGTTTAGTTATTTCCATGTTGGGACAATTAAACCTAGTATATATTGTTTTGTTTAGGCGATTTTGAAGCCTGATGTTATTTTGGAGACCTAAACCTTAGAGTTTTTCTTGCTCTTGATTTGCTTTCGAATTGTGGTGAGGATTGTGATCGAACCTTTGAAGATTGGATGCAATATCAAGGCTTGTTTTCTCTATGAAGTTTTGTTACAGGTTTTATCTTTCCATATTTCTGTTTAACATGAATATGTGTAGGTAAATCCTTATTCAGATTCTAGGGTTTATGTGATTGTTTTGGATGCATGTTTAGGGAATCAAATCGATCAATCCTTTAATTTGGTTTATCAATTCTTGTGCTTTTCTAAATCTATTAAATTGGCCATTTGATTAGGTTTTCATAATTAATTAATTTGAGACTGAAAGGTGAAAATTAATTAATGGATTTAAGAATTGATAATATGGATTTTTTAATTATGTCTGAAAAGAGGAATTTAATCCATAGGAATAAATCTAATGTTTTTGGGAGTTGTTAATTTTTCTAGAGACCGTAAGGATATAGGAAATTGACAATCTACTTTATAAATTGCCAAAGCCTGGAGTTTGTAATATTTTTCTGATGTTCCACCTAAATCTCTATTTTAATTGATCGATGAATTTTCCTTACATGCTATCCTTGACATGAACTTGCCCTGGAATCTGATCTTTTCTCTAAGTGTTTTAAAACCCAGTTTAATTTTCTGCTTTAATTTAATTTCTTGAAAAATTAGTTTTAAATTTCAAAGCCCTTCAAATTTCTGTTTACTTAGACAACAAACCGAAAACAAATGGTTCAGTACATGAGGTGTTCGCTTTTACAATCTCTGTGGGATCGATAATTTCATTTGCCACTAGACTATAGTATCGCTACTAAATTTTCTAGTGATCAACAGACATATCCTCATACGCTATCTCGGCTGTGATCATGTTTATGTCTCACTAGGTCAAGTGATCATACTGTCTTCTGCGATCTACAACACGCCGTATGATCGTCCCTATCGGTGAGACAAGAGGATACCATTGTTCATACATGTACGATTGTTAACAGAAAGGAGAAATAAACTGTTGTATACTCATTATAATAAATACTTTCAGTATACAAAACTCATCAGAAGCACACTCTGGGGGGTTCGCTTGATGAACCTTTTCTTTTCGGATTCGGGCGCTTCCTTCTTGCCTTTCACCTTATCCAGGAGTTTGGACAACCTCCTCATTTTCTCTTCAACCTCGATGATTGAGTTTTTGCCTTTCTTGGATTGAGATCCAGATGTGGTTGGGATCTCTTTTTGTTGTGAGCTTGACTGACCAGCTGGTCAGCCAGTCTGGAAGAGCTTCTTGGGCTACCACTTGGAATCCCTTTTTCAAAAATAGGTTGCATCTTCACTCTGAGGGCCTGGTTTGCTGGCTGCTCTGATGGCCTATTTTTTGTTCACCATTTGAATATACCATTCGTGGGCTTGGATTTGGGTGAACAGTTCTATGGTCGTCAACTTTGATAGATCCTTCTCTTTCAACGCGGTTGTCTTGATGAACCAGTCTTCCTTTGGCATTTTGGATAGGATCTTGGCGTTAAGATCTGCATTAGAATAGGTCATATCCAATGCCTTGAGCTCATTGACAATGGTGTTAAAAATTTCTCCATTGCCTTTTCGTCTCTCCAAGTAGCATCTGGAACGACTCGTATTTGTCAACACACGCCTGCAACTTATTGCATTTCATTTGGTCAGTCTCATGGCAGAGTGTGTCGAGGTAGCTCCAGACCTCTTTGGCATTGTTGAACTACATAACTTCCACCACCAGAGCATCTGGTAGGGAAGATAATATGGCCTCGAGAGCTATGGAATTAAGTTGATTCCTTCTCTTGTATTCTGGGCTCCACTCATTGTAAGGCTTGTCAACAATCCTCGCGCCTTAAGTTCCAAGAGGTGGAAGGACCTTGGTCATCTTTATTGGTCCGCGTTCCAACACCTCTACCATCTCCGGATGAATGTTTTTCAACTGAATAGAAGACCTCTTCTTCCACATCTCGTACATTTCTGGGTTGTACAGTGGCAGTTTTATCATGTTCATCATGATTATACTTGAGCTATAAGATAAGACAAGAAATATGTGTGCAAGGAAAGGATACCAGTCCTAAGTGACTCAAAACGACCAACTTGGAAGGTCTGACCGCTCTGATACCACGTGTTGGTCCCGATTTTCAGAGTAATCGTAAATGCACAACGGAATGAATTTATTTGTTTTGGTAAACTTGCACTTATTCAAGCTGATAGTGACTAGTCAGCTTGGTTTGTGAAATCTTTAGTTCAGGTGCTTAATGATCAAGTATGCTTAAAGTCAGTTTTCAGGATATGCTGCAACATTTGAGTGTTGAGTTTTAAATGAAAGTAAGCTGACAACAAGTATGAAAGCAGTAAATAATAAAAGGATTTATTGTGGTTTGGACTCTAAAGGTCCTACGTCCACTCTTCAGACACAAGTCTGGAAATCCACTAAGTGTTGGAAAATAAAAGGTGCTCCTACGATATATTGCTTGCTGAAGATTGCCTCGTCCTTCAGTCCACGAGCTCACTCGCCTTGTCCTTTGCTCGTCCTTCACTTCACAGCTCTTTGGAGTGTGGGCACACCACACAGCCTCCTCGTCACTGGAATAGGGTGTTTATAGTTTCCCAAAACTTTCAGTATAACGATAGATTGCCCGTAAGAGACAGAACACAAGACGTACTTGACTGTTGTAATCTTTCTTGTGGAGAAAGATTACCAAGAGATAACTCAAGTACTTGGAATATCTGAGTCTCGTGTTCACATAAGTGACACACGAAAAGCTTTAACAGCCTCGAATGGTCGTGTAGAGATTTTAGCTCTTTGTAGATTTATAAGCTTGATAAATGTTCGGTATCGGTTGGTAACCTTATTCTGTTGAAAGTCCTCTGGTATTTATAGCCGTGAGGTTGAAGGTTTGAAATAAATGTCTATTAGAGATAGATTGGATGATGTCTAATTGGAATTCTTTATTGACTGTTGCGATAGGCGGGTAGGTGGTTTTTTTTAGATATTCTGCACCTGCTCCACTTTTTGTGACGAAGATAGGGACTTTTCGTGTTTGTGTCAGAACGACAGTGTCTTTAGTTTGAGGAATCTTGGACTGGCTATCCTAGGTATTGAAACTTGGAGTTTTGTGCTTGCAGACTTTAAGAAATCTCCAATCCTTAAAGTTTGTACTTGTCAGTACGTTCCTCAAATGATTTTTCTTGTCTCTTTGAGCTGGTACTGGGACTTTGGGAAATCTATGTTGATGTCGTCATACTTGTAAGTCCATGTTGGTGACGTCATCTATCAATATACGCTCGGTCCCTATACTGGTAAGTTTGATGAATTGATTGGACCATACTTGTTAGACCCATACTTGGTAAAAACTAAACTTATCGGTCCTTACTCATATTTCCCAGACCTGAAAGTTCGGTGCGAACCTTAGTCTGTTGAGTCTTTTGCACATTCCAGACTGATTAACCAATCTTGTCTTCAGATTAGTTCTAGCTTACAACTCGATACAAAGCCTATACATGACTTTATATTTTTCGACTATACTGAAACTATCTAGAGACAAACTAAGATGGCTTTTACATACTTTGACCCACCAAAACAATAAAACATAAGGAGATTTCTAAATATCCTAACAGGGTGTCGCCTATCTTGACTTCCCATGGAGTGAAATCGCAAGTTGGCTCTTATTGAAGGTCAATTTATGTCTGATCCTTCTTACTATCGGCGTTTGCTGGGATGCCTTATTAATATGATTTTAACTTGGCCAAAGTTGTCTTTTAGTGTGCATATTCTTGCTCAGTTTATGCAGTCTCCTCACACTGATCATTGGGATGCCACTTTAAAGGTTGTTCTCTATCTCAAGACATTTTGTTGGATGTTGATTGTAACATGCACCTCCGTGCTTATTGTGACTCTGACTGGGCCACCTGTTCGGCCACTCGTCGTTCTCTTACTGTGTAATTTGGTGATGTTGGGTTCCTATCCAATTTCATGGAAAACAAAGAAACAACAAATTGTCTTGCGTTCTTCTGTTGAGGTAGAATATTGCTTTATGGCCATGACTATCTGCGATTTTAAAATGTTTGTGCGTCTTGATTTGCAATTTGCGTATTATTCATTCGTCTCTTACACAACTTTACTAAGACAACCAATCAGCTCTTCACATTGCTGTCAACCCAGATTTTCATGAACGCACGAAATATACTGAAATTGGTTGTCATTTTGTATGTGATGAGCTACAGAAAGGTGTCATAACTATTCACTTTGTTTGTTCTGTAGCTCAGCTGACTGATTTGTTCACCAAAACTCTTGGTGGTTCAGGTTTTAGTTCTCTTTTGTCCAAATAAGGTGTATGTGACCTTCACGCTCCACCATGAGGGGGTATTAGAGTCATGTGGGTTAATGTATTTTACGTAAATATAGATTTGGTAGATTTTTCCTCTTGTAATCCTTTGTAATTAGGGCATGTTTTTGTCTATCGTAAATAGCTAGTAAATTTCTATGTAAACCACTTTTTGATAGATAAAAGACGAGATTTAAATGATTCGTAGAATATTGTTTCTTTCAGTTGCGGTTTAGTTTTGTTTCGATTGAATCTATTTTCTTTTCTTTTATAAATAATCTAATTTAAAAACACATACTTTTCAATAGTTTACGATACATAAAATATAATTCAAAATTAATATCTACAAATATATACATTCAATACATAATCATAATTTATAAATAATCTAATTTAATGATATTTAATTATAAAAACAATAATTGAAAATATCAATGGACATTTCGGTCCGAGAACTCAAAACCCTTCAAACCAAACTAAACTTGTAATCCAGATTTAAAAGTTTTTGATCGAATCTAAATCCAAACTGCCCAAAACCTTCAATCCAATTTAGTTAATTTTCTCAGACTATGAATACTTTTTTTTTTTGAGATAGGTGTAAATAATTTAAATGAGTAAAGGGGTGTGTCACTTCTTGTATTTGAACACATAACCAATTGATTAAAATTAAGGCTTGATTACTCGAAAATACTTTTTTGTACCGAGTCTTAATCCTATATATTAATTTGAATAGCAAATCCTTTTAGAAATATAAATTATCATCCACAAATATTATAGTATGAATTTGTAAATTTTATATGTGAAATAGGCGACTTGTGTCCGCGTCAGGAATAGCCATGAATTTATAAAGAGAGCCGGCATTGCATTGGCTAATCCACGCGTTTAGTTGTATCTTTTAACCATTTGTTCATCTCTCATCTCTCAATACGTCACTTTTTTATTTTATTTTTTTCCTTCACTTTTAAATTTCCCAACTATATCGTTATAAATTATAGAATGATATTAACTTCCATAATTAATTATTCATATCTGAATTCCCCGAGAGAAGCTCTCAAAAGATTACATTCAATTTGATCTTGCATATTTATAAAAAATTATTTAATATTTAAACAAATTTCCAACATTACTCTCTCATTTTTCATAATATTATATTTAATATTCTTATTTTCAAAAATTATTTATAGGTATAATTGTAAATTATCAGAAAAAAATAATACAAAATATTTATAGAAATTGGACCATATAATTAAAATACCCTAACATAGTAACTCGAACTAAATAATTATAACGGAAGAAGCAATAATCTTTCAAATTTTGTTTATAAATTCCCCTATCTTGTATTTCTCCGATATTTCCTTTATATACAATACAACTTCTTCGATTTTTCTCCATATCCAATTTCCACGCTCAATACGCGAACACATATATATATATAGAGAGATATTTATATATATAATTAATATATATACATAACTTCAAACTCAATCAGAATTGCAAGTTCAATATTTCCTAACTACAAAAATTCCTTTCGAGCTTAGACTTCTCATGGCCAGCCTTCAAGAAACACCGGCCGACGACAGGGCGGCTGCGAGCGGATGCGGGCTTTTCCGGCGATTCTGCTTCGGCCGGGAAGAAGATGAGAGCCTCAACTATCTACTCCACGACAAGCAATCAGTTGAACGGGAGGCGTGGTTCGTCGCGAAACTCCGGAAACTGAAGGAGTTGTCGGAGCTGGTGGCGGGGCCGAAATGGAAGAATTTGATCAGAAAAGTCGGCCGGATTCGCAATTACAGAAAACAGAACAAGGCGGCCGAGTATACGCCGGAAAGCTACGCCCTCAACTTCGCCGCCGCCGATGATCAAGACGACGCCGCATTGATGCACAGTTTCTCCACGCGGTTCGCGCCGGGCTTTCCCGTCAAGAATCAGCCGAGGCTGTGATGATCGTCTAGTTTATGAATATATGTATCATATTGTTTTATTTGCTATTTTTTTATTGATTAATTATATATTCTTTAAATTTGCATTTGCATCCATATATTCCATATAATTAAAATACAATAGGAATTTAGTCATATTAAAGAATGAAGCGAATAAGATTCAATCTATGTAAAATTTTAAAATCAATCTCTATCATTAATTACTTGAAAGTCGAAAAGTATTTCACGAGACTCAAATATGAAAAAAAAAAAAAAAAAAAAAAAAGATCTTTTTAATTTTAGTTTGAGCTAGATATTTTTAATGGGTAACAGTTTAATTATATTATAATTTATTATGATTTTCCTAATTATAATATAAATTGTGCATATTATTGGGATATAAGTCAAAAATGTCAGTTTTATTTTAAATTTATGATGAGAGCAAAAATTCAATTGAGGAGCAATATATATATATATATATAAATGTTGGTGTGTAGTTTTGTAAATGTTGAATGTATGAGCCACGTACAATTTTCGGCATCGATCCGTCAATAATTTAAAATAAAATATATAGATCGATATAAATTTTGATAATTTGTATAGTTCGTAATATATTTAAGAAAATTGTAATAATTTGTGATATATTTGAATTGAAGAACTTATAAATCTCAATCAATCCATATTTCGAGAATTAGTATTTCAGATCGATTTATAATTTTTCACACTTTATTTGGTGTTCTTATACCCCAATAAATTTCAAGGAGGTAAGGATTTAGGGCCAAACCTATAAACGAAACATTAGCATAAAAATGAGGGAAATGCAAGTCAATGAATGGTAGGTGAAGCCTAGCAAATTAAATGAACATAATAATAGGTCGGCACGTAGATGTTGTGAATAAAAAAATCTATTGCCAAATGAAAAAAAATGAGAAATCCCAATATAAACTTAGGCTTCAAATATACATAAATACTTGGGGAAGGTCTTAGGCACGCCTAAATGGTTTAGACGAGTTTTATCCATTAACTCAACCCAAACTCATTTAATATATCCTAATTGAGATTAATAAACCCTATTTGGGATGGGTGAACCCATTTGAGTAGGATAAAACCCGTCTAAACCATTTAGGCGTGCCTAATGCAAGTTTTTGCCAAATACTTTTTATTTCATACACCATCAATTTTCAAATCTGGAGCTAGGTTATGTGTTAACAATTTTTTTCCAAGTGAAGTGGTCAAAGTGTCTTACATTTGACTAAAAAGTCATGGTTTCCAAATTTTTCGAAAATATTTGGATGTATGACTTTAAATAAATTTATGTCTATTCAAAAAAAATATTTGTACTAAGTGATTCTTACCTAATCCAAAATTTTCAATTTGGCTAATTAATTGAATTCATAGTTATTCAGGACTTAAGTGGCCTAGATACTCATTATTTTCTTTTTTCTTTTAAAATTTTTAAAAAATATCTTGCTAATAATATATTGTAAATTGAGAAGATCGCAAGATAAGAAAGTAGTAAACAAATAGAAATAATAGAAATTGTTTTTTTTTTTTTTTAATATGTGTACAAAGTAATACTCCTTCCGTCCCATAACATTAGTCTTGTTTCATTCCGGCACAGATACCAATGTGAGTAGAAATAGAAGAAATTAATATTTTATTAGTGAGTGTGTATTTCTTTTCCATTTTAGGAAAGAGGACTAATGTTTGGGACAGACTTAAAAGGAAAACAGGACTAATGTTATGGGCGGAGGGAGTACAAAAATTCTCCATAAATAAAAGGGACAAACCCAAGCTATGATACGAATAAGTTCATGAAGCCCAACAACATAGAGCCCAAATATTGTCCACAACATAAATAAATTTATAAAACAATTTAGCTAAATAAATGAATTCATAGTTATGCAGCACATAAGTGGCCTAGATACTCATTTTTTTTATTACAATTTTTAAAAAGCATCGTATGATAACTTCTTGTAAATCGAGAAGATCGAAAGATATAGATGTGGAAGGAAAAATTATCGATATACCGAATATCATATTAAAAAGATATGAAAATTATTGAAATTTTAATGTACTGTAATTTTTTATATGGTATTATGCCGTACCGAAAAATTTGGATCATCCTAATATTTATGGTATATCGGCACATACCGAATCGAAAATATAATAATATTATTTATTTTTATATTTATTTTAAAATAATAATTTAAAAAAAATTATATCTTCTCTCTTCACCTAACAATATTATTGATATAAACATATCTATTGAATAAATACCAACATAAGAAATTGTACTATCAAAGTATATCAATTTTTTTCAGTATGTTAACGATATACAAAAAATATGATAAGATAAATGGTATATATATTAGAGGGAATAATTTTAAATAGCAAAAATTATGGTGCACATTCACCAAATAGCAACTCTATGAAAAACTCCACAAAATAGCAAAAGTGTACTTTCTCTGTCAACAATGTCTCAATCGCCCAATCATTTTTATCATTTTGTGCGAAAATTCCAACTGTTTGTTTATTTTATTATTATTCGTTTAGACTTTCATTAAAATAGTAATATTAAAGCAATAAAAAGGTGGGAAATTTCCAGCCGGAACTCGCAGCTAAATTGGGCTGGAACTCGGAACGAATTGGGCTGGAGTAGCTCAATCTAGCTGGAATTCGACAATTTCAGCTGAAATTCGGTATTGAATTTGGCCTGAACTCAGTAAAATGAGATGGAACTCGGTGAAACCAGCTGGAAGTCAACAAAATTGGGTTGGAATTCCATTTTATTTTATTTTTTTCGTATGCAATTTGTGAAAATTCCATTACATCTTGCCAATCATAGAACATTTAAATCATGTAAAAATTGTTGGTATTTAGAATTTAAATTTGAACCGCATAAAATAAAAATCATGGGAATCACAAGCAATTTGAATTAGAATTTGGTGTCCTCGGTTTAAGACAATTAAACCGAACATATTACAATAAGTGAGGCAATAAACTTCCTAAAACACAAACAAATTAATTAGGCGGAACTCTTTCTGGACAGGCACTTTTTGTGTGACTTATAGATCCACATATACTGCATTTCTTTGGAGCTCGTCGTCTACTAGTAGATGTTTATCCCACCTCAGCTCCTAAAGGATGACGACTATTTCTTGGTCAACCGTCTTGGCGATTCACAATCGGCGGCAAAATAACAGAAGCTTGTGTTTCTGGTGATACAATCCACTCATCTTTTGGAGGCAGCGGGTGTACGATCCCTCCATATATTTCTTGTCAATTGTATGTCTTGTAGTATGACCAAACATAGTCATATATACTCGTACCCTTGAAGCTGTGTCAATAACAATGATTAATTTGATCATTAGAAATTAAAGAATGGTGTATTGATATATTTTACTAACCGAATTACAGCAATAGCATGCTGATAACTCTCATAAAGAGTTATCTTTTGATCCCTTCATATAAACTTTAGGTGTTGTTTTGAATAAGATTGTTATTAATTAGAGTCTTTTTTAGTTGTTTTTACATCTTTGTAATTATGGCATGTTATTCTAGCTAATGCAAGTGTTAATAAGTTTTTGCAAGCTTTTTGGTGAAGTTTTGATCAAGTTCGGAATGCTAGAGCTTTCCTGCCGCATGTTAGCCAGAAGTTATGCTCGAGCATAGGAAATGCAAAATGGACAGAAGAAAGAAGATCTTCTCTCTCCGGGACCACTTGAAGACAAAGCTAAAGCTCCTTTTTAATCTTGTCTGCTGGGAGGACAAGTGTCACATTTGAAGCCAAATTCTTGTCTGGAAGGAACAATTACACTTATCCACGTGGAAGGATCCTGGAAATGGAAGGAAGATCAATGGTGTTGCAAGAAGATTCGAAAATATCAAGAAAAGAAGAACAACACTTTTGGAAGGGAGACAGAAGATAATATTCAAGAGAACACACAGAGATAGAACACACGAACGGAAGGAGATCGAGTAACAAGCTTGGAGGAGAAGCCATTGAAGATAGAGAGATCATCATCGATAGTTTGCTTTTAGATTTTGAGTTGTATTTGATGATGAATGATCTTCTATTTCATTTTATTTCTTTTGCAAGTATGAGCTAACTCTATTTAACACTTGGGTTGTGGAACAATTCGCCGTTACTTGATTATATGTTAGAACCATGTTTTGTATGACTGAACTTGTCTTCGATCTTGTTTATACTCGTTTCTTGAGCACGACAGTGGATAGAAACATATCACTTATGGAGACCGAAAGGTAAAATAGGCCGAGGAGACCTTAGACAATTGTGTTAATCCCATAGGCATATGAGATAATGCAACTTGAGAGGACTGAATTTATTGGCTTCATCACTTGAACACTGTGGAATGCATAGGCATATGATTCCCGTTAAGATAGTGTAGATCTAGTAGAACGACAGTTTGCTAGGCAGATTAAGAAAAGTTCTAAGGTTCAGATGCATGCGAGACATAAACTCTAGTATATAAGATTAGGGGTGATCACGAGCCGAGCCGAGCCGAGTATTGAGAAGCTCGAGCTCGAGCTCGACTGAAAAATCAAAGCTCGAGCTCGAGCTCGAGCTCGACCGAGTATGAAATTTTGAGCTCGAGCTCGGCTCGATGCTAAGCTCGTGAAAGCTCGAGCTCGACTCGAGCTCGATATTTTTTATTAAGCCACCTGTATGCTCGATCGAGCTTGGGTTTTTGAGCTCGAACTTGAGCTCGATTCAGCATCAAGCTCGAGCTCGGCTCGATTTTTATTTAGTAGAATACCTTTTTTTAAAAAAAACAAATTGCAATATTCAATTACAATACTTCCATATCACATGTCTAAATCAAAATGGGATGAAAACTAGCAAATAAACAAGTCTTACTTAAATCCAAATAAAATAAAAACATTGGTTTAAATTCAAAACAACAAATATAAAAATTATGCGCAGCGAGCCAGCGATCAACCCAACAAGTGAATCTGCACAATTCAAATCAAGATATTAATAATATAGAAATTATTTATATCATAATCACTTAAAATACAACATCAACAAGAATGAGGAAAACAAAAAGGACAATGAATCATAATCTTACATATTTGTATATAAGAAAAAGACATCTGTAGGGAGCTAAAACAATTTAGCTCAAAAAAACTTAGCATAATCATAGAAGAAGAATTACCTTTCCAGAAAAATAAATAATTCACATAATTAATCAAATCTTTAACCAAGCAATTCCAGAAAAAATAAAAATAAACAAACAGACAGACAAGACATAAGCGATGAACTGATAAATAATACAAGTTAAAAGCATTTTTTGTTTTTCTAAGAAACAAAATATAAGAGATTAACTATAAAATATATACTATATGAGAAAATAGTACAAAGAACTATTCCAGCAAATTAATTAAAACCTTCCAAGTTGCCAATTTCTCAACATATCCTAGGGACAGTAACCAGTAGAACTATAGCAATATCATAAACTCAATTTTTATATTTGTTGTTCTATCTTTTTTATCTAAGTGGCAACGGCTGTGGCTGTTTGTCTCAATATGCCTTGCTGTACTAGATACAAAGATTATATAAATTAATATATGTAAATGCATAAAATCTGAAAATAAAACTTATAGCTATCAGTTGCTGCACAGTTGCTGCTGTCAGTATTTATTCTAGATACAGTTTTTTTTTTTCTATTCAGCTGCTTAAACAAATTTCGAAACAAACACTAATTAATCATAACTATAATACTATATTATTTCAATTATTTCTTTACCTTGAGACTTCAAGTAAGAGGCAACATAATCTCCAATGGCTTTTTCTCACTCTGCAAAAGAAAAAAATGAAAGCAAATTAGATTTAGTTATTAAAATTAAAATATATAAAGACATACAAAAACTTACTTTATCCTTTTTTTTCAAACCATGGAGACTACGACACCAATCACCACCACAAATTAATACTTGTACTGTGTCGGCAGCCAACGATGCACGATAAGTATCAATAACACGGCTTCCTGCACTGAAAGTAGCTTCAGAAGCCACAGTAGATATAGGAATAGCAAGTATATCGCGAGCCATCTTGGATAATATGCGATACTTCAAATAATTTACTCTCCACCACTCCAAGGCATCAAATGGGACTTCTGAATCCTCGTCATAAAAATAACACCCTTCTTCCAAATAAATATCCAACTCCGACTTTTGTGGTTGAATGGTTTCAACTGATTTTACAAATTGAGCAAACTCGGACCAACCAGAACATGAGCTTTGAGTATTTCTTGAAATACTTGTGCTGCCACTAGCATCACACTCACTTTGAGAAGTGTGTTCAGATTGAGTCTCAGCCACATATTCATCAAATACTTCATACAAAGCCTTCTTAACTTTGTGAATGTTCTCTATCGACTCAACTTCAGAATATAGCTTTGGGAAGCTAAACTCAACAACTCTCATCTTGCATCTAGGATCTAAAATCGCAGCTATAGCCATCAACATATTACATTCACCCCAATATTTGTCAAATTTCTGCTTCATAGCTCCCACCATATCAAGGATAAACATATCTTCATTTTCATCAGCAAATTTCTTATCCAACAATACCTTGATTCGATAAACTTCATTAAGAAACAAATTCGAAGTTGGATACTCACTTCCAGAGATAATATTAGTGGCTGAGTTGAAAACCTCCAAAATCGAACACACTTTCTCAACTTTGACCCAATCTTCATAACTTGGACAACAAGTGTAGCGCGGCTCTCTTTCTTTATATCTTGGAAAAACCTCTTTAAACATGATAGCTGTCGACAACATCAAATATGTGGAATTCCATCTTGTTTTGCATTCCAAAACAAGTTTTCTATGAGGTAGTTGTAGTTGTTGCACAATTTCAGAAAACATCTTCAGTCTAGCCTCATTATAATTGATGAAGTTCACACTCTCATGGATGTCTGCAATGATATCAGAAATCTTTGACAAACCATCTTGAACCATAAGGTTTAAAATGTGTGCACAACACCGTACATGAAACAACTTTCCTCCACATAATAGCTTCTTATTCCTAGAAAATGTGTCTGTTAAGATTCTTACGGCAGAATCATTATTTGAAGCATTATCCATCGAGATTGTGAATACTTTGCTTTCAATGCCCCACTCCTTCATACACTTGAAAAGACTATCAGCTATCTCAATGCCACGATGAGGAGGAGGTAGATGAACGAAGCTGAGTACTCGTTTTTGCAACTTCCAATTTGAGTCAATAAAATGACCGGTTAGAACCATGTATTCAAGCTTTTGATTACTTGACCTCCACAAATCAGTAGTGACACTGATTTTATTGATGTTCTTTAGCTGCATCATCAACCTCTTCTTCTCAATCTCATACACTTGCACACAATCTCTCTTGATTGTAAAACGTGAAATCTTCTCCCACTCACACATTCCTCGTCTCTGCATCATATTAAACCCCTCTTCTTCCACAATTGTAAATGGATGCTCATGCATAAGGATCCAATGTGCAACTGTTTCTCGCATTTTTCCCATATCAAATTTCCCATCTGTTAATGCAGGTGTAACCATTTCAGCCCCAAATGTGTTCTCTGATGGTTGTAGAGAAATTCTTGTTTGTTGCCTCTGAAATATCTTTCTCCTAATGCATCCATCTAAATGTCTTGAAAGGTGAGTAGTGCTCCTACTCTTCATTATAGATAACCGAGCCTTACAATGGATGCATTCTGCTTTTTTTACACCATCGATTTCAACTTCCTTAAATTCCATCCATACTTTCGAAGTTTTTTGCCTTTTCTTTGGCTCAAATTGAAGATCATCCTCTCCACCATCATTTGGTGTGGTATTTTCGGTAGCAATATCAATTGAATTGAGAGTCTCATGAGGTGAGTTTTCATCAATTGAATCTTGCAATGGAGGATTATTCACATTTATAGAAGAGACTTCTGGTGGAGAAAATGACATGTTCCTGCTAAATTATTAGAGCACAATAAAGTAAATAAATTCAAAAAGCGTTTAAGATTTAAACATGTATCATAATTGTTCGAAACTCTTTTTCTTTTTATTTAATTAATGCAAACAAACAAATAATTGCAGCATAAAAAGTGCAAAAAATACAAACCCGATCAGTATAAAAGAACACAATACCAATCAGTACAAAGAATCCTAAAAGCATAAGAAGGTGGGATCAAAGAAAAATTATAAAAAGATTATTTTCAGGTCTTGCATTTATCTAATTTCTACTCTGAAACATTTTTTGTTTAGAGGTCTGAAGACTTGAAGGAATATTACTTCTTCCACTTCATTTTTATAAAACTAAGCATAACTCATTAATGTTAGAAACAACCCTCGATGTCAACATTATCAGCAACGACAGTCAACTCAATAGCAATATAATCTCACTTAAACAATAACGCAAACACCTACAGGGCGATATTCAGTCCACCATGGAAAGTCTAAAACTAAGGCATCCAGATGCAAATTTATCAACAAATAAACTGATTTTGCACCCACGAGCATCAAATTTATTTGACAAAATAAAAAGAGAAGAGTTGGGACATACCAAATATTTCACACACGATAAATAGTTCCAAAATGCAGGAGAAAGCCCCAACAAAAAATTGCAGCGGGCTGCGTCAATCTCGCGAACCTTGTGAGTGGCAGGCTGCAGACAACATATTGATGAAGATAACGGTTGGGATTTGATGCGGTGCGATTGCCGTGCCTGGTGGTGCGTGAGTTGAGGCGAAAGACTGAACGGCGTGGCGATGTGGTTTGAAGTAGACAATACTAGGGTTTGACGGGATATGAATGATATGTTTAAAGTATAAATTCATAATATATTATTTGGGTAAAAGTGTAATAAAATAAAATATAAGGATAAAATAGTAAATATATATAGGCTCGATTAGGCTCGCGAGCTCCACGAGCCGAGTATAATCAAACTCGAGCTCGGGCTCGAGAGCTACTCGAGTAGCTCGGGCTCGAGCTCGACTCGATTTTCTTCGAGTCGATTTCGAGTTTTTTTCGAGTCGATCTCGAGTAGCTTGCGAGCCGGCTTGACTCATGCTCACCCCTAT
>JAPKLW010006766.1:0-16571 GCA_026898455.1 Plectranthus barbatus
GAGATGCCTGCTGCATGCACAACTTTTTGGCAGTGGTAGGTCAAAAAACACATTGTGTCAGAACGGTCTCCAACCAGTCCTAGGAATGTTTGCTGGTAGATTCCATAGACGTACAAACTTTATAATACACAGTCTTTAAGTTCTCCACACTAAAAGAGAAATTACCACAATAAAATCTAATACATTAGTAGATTCTATACAATATTTATTCATTAGAATCATTTTTTTGTTCTATTACATGGCAAACTCAAGTCTCACATTGAAAAAATAAAAAATAATTTTATATAAGTTTCATTAGTATGAGGCATTTTGGCTAATGCCGAAAATTAAAACCTTGAGGCTTTGATCAACTAGAAGTTGACAATATCATACTAATGGATCGGTTCCGACAAGTGGCATTATCTGTGAGAAAGAGAAACCTATGGCCGCCCAAGTTTCGAATGGGGAATTATAACCCCTGACCACCTAAGTTTGGATGGGCTTGGGGACCAAGTTTGTGGTGGACTCGGGCTTGGGGATTGAGTTTGTGGTGGATTTTGATGTGAGCTTGTGGGAGACCCTCAATGAATATCAGGATATATCAGTGTGACTGGATCGCTCAAGGGGACGTAACTGATATATGAACCTATGCCACATATACAAGAGTCATTGATTTGGGGGAGGATTGTTAGATATTAGCAAACACATTGTCATACATTAGAAAAGAATGATTAAATTCTTTGCATGAAGCCTTTGGGGTAATGCCAAAAATCAAATTCAAAGCGAACAAGATCATATTAATAATAAAGAAGTGACGGCTCCAACAAAACTCTTCACTAGTTAGGAAAAAAAGGCTATAGAAAATTAATCTACTTTCTTAAAACGATTACATCATAATTAAGATTAAAAAAATGAAAATAACATATATTTATATATTTGCATTAAGAGTCATTCACAATCGCTTTCTTAATAAGTTGACAAAAAAATATTAATAAAATATGAACTCATAATCTTTCACACTAAGATTGATTAAAGTCTACATGATGACCATGGGTATAGGTAATAGTAATTTAAAACAAAATGTGACCGTTGGCATGTCCATTTATGCAAACATAAATAAATATTAATATTAAAATCCATTACGCTCATCCAATTTACCACCCCCAACTGAACTTTATAATCATGGAATAAATAATTAAGAAACAAGTAAAAGGAGTTGTTCTATCTTAATCAAATCGAATACTTAAATGTTGTATCATCCAATAATTGTCCAAATATTAAATCAACATAATTTTCTAGAAACTTCACTTGGCATCCCTTAATAGGTGGTTTTAGTTTCAAATAATATATTTTATATTTAATGTCATTTACTAGTAGGATTTTTCATTACAGCGTTTATTTAAAAAAAATAGTAATTGATGTGCAATTTTACTCCTTGAGCTATAACTTGAAGAAATTAAACAAGTTAAAAAAATGAGTATTGAAATTTGGAGAAAGATGATATCAAACTATATTCAAAATATTGGAGACGAACATCACTTTTTACTTATGGGACTCAACTATTTTGTGTTGCTTAAAATTTCTTATGTGCTAAAAATGTAATTATTACTATTAATATTTAAAATGGGCTGTAGTAATGAAAATTAGTGTTAAATATAAAAGAAATTACCCATTAAGATTTTGGTGGTTTTTGAAGTGAATGTTGGGCCATATTGAGTTAGAAATTGATAGGTTACCAAAATTTGCCACTAACAAAAATTGCTTTTCAGCAAAGAAAGTAACTTGGCCCATACCTCAAAAGACAAATAAAAAAACAATAAGATACAAATAAATTTAAGAATTTCTGAAAATACTATTTTTTAATTAATTTTCTATATTTTGAGATATTGAAGAATGGTAGAAGTGCTAAGTTAGAAAGTAGTAATAGTATACCTAAACTATACTGTTTGAATTATAATCATATTTTATTTTATTTTATTAAAAAAAAAAAAAACAAGCTGTGTAAATTATTTTCCAATTATTTTTACCTATTAATGAAGTAAGTAGGTTATCCAATGGAATGTGACATAATGTGTAGTGGTGTGAAGGTTGAGTATATATCCGTGAGCAAAATCACATGATAAATGGACCCTCAACTATTATGATCACGAATTCAAAATGCAATGAATCAAGAAACTCCTATATTCCAACTTGCTTCACAATATTCATGATAACTATTTTCACCAACTGATTTTACAAATTCTTATGGAATTCCACATTCAAGTTTAATGTGGATTTAAATAGATGTTATATTTCTACGACTAAATGTTGATCAAAAATTAAATTCGAGAGGCTCCACATGTGACCCACCTCCCCTTGTATTATTGAGCAAGAAGATGTGTCCGTGCCACTCTCTCTCACTTTCTCTCTCTTCACAGACTGGAATTCACTCATCTGCTAGTGGGGCTTCAAGCCATTGCTATCTAAACCAGCATCATCATTATTTTCAATCTTGGGAAATTTTTGTTGTTTTTCTTCTTAAAAAAGTTTTAGCTGCAAAAGCTTTACGCTTGTTTTATCCTCCTTGGTTTTGGATGAAATCTTGAATTATTGTAAAAAGATTAAAACTTTTTGGAATTTTCACTGAATCCTTCTGTCCCTTATTCTTTTTTTCATTAATTTAATTATACTTAGAGATTATTGAAGAAAAAAGCAAACCTTTTGTAAAAAAGTTACTTTTTTTCTCTATCTTTTGATCTTTGCATTATGATTAAACTCTTGACTCCATTCCTATGAACTTTTGTTTCCGAGGTGATGATTAAGGCATTGATTTGAAGACTTTCAATAAGAATTAGAAGACTGACAATTACTGCTGTAATAAAAAGCTGCTGTGTTATGGATAATTGTTGGTGTCCCTAAACATATCACATGCGCTTGTTTTGATTGGCTACATTCTCCTATCATCTATTTGTCTTGATTTATTACATCTTTCTTATTTTTGGCTAGTCTATGCATTCAGATTTTTCCTATTTTTGCCTCTTGTGTATATCATCTCTGTCTAGCTTTCAGATTAGTTTTTGGTTATACTGGAGAATCAATGGGGGAATCACTAGTTGAACGGCCTACTGCGGAGAAAAGGGTATGCTACTGCTCTCTTGATTGTTTGTTCTTCAATTTGCTAGAACAGATTCTTGAATTTTACTTATGAGATAGCTCCAAATCCGATTTGAATAGATTCTTGAACTTAGTATCTAGAATTACTTTGATTTCAGTATCCCTGATTCCTGAATATGTTTACAATAGATTCCTGAAAGGCTAGTCATATTTTAGTTGCTTAGGTTTTTGATTAGTTTGAATTCTTGAATAAAGTATATCTACTCTAATTTGAAGCAGATGGATGAGTCAGTAAAGTCTAGTGGTGGATTGGAGGTATCTGTTTCATTTGGTAGATTTGAGAATGATATTCTTTCATGGGAGAAATGGTCGTCGTTCTCACCCAACAAGTATTTGGAGGAAGTTGGGAGTTTATCAACTCCTGGATCAGTAGCTCAGAAGAAGGCTTATTTTGAAGCTCACTACAAGAAGATTAATGCAGCTAGGAAAGCCGATGAAATGGAGCAGGAAAAGTCCACGAATCTTGCTACTTCTTCTAGCTTAGATGAAGATTGCATGGAAAGCTCTTCTGGGATTGATGCAGAATTTGGTTTCTCCAATGGTGAGACACCTGCACAAGAAGACCATGCAGCTCCTTCGACTGATGCAAAAGCTGACAATCTTGATTCTAATAAAGGGACTGAGCAGGAATCCATCCCAAACAGTTTTGGAGTGGAGTGTGGAAGCAGTTCGATTGAGGAAGCTAAGGATGAGTTGAATGCTAATGCCAGAGTCGAAGCTGACTCCACTGACATGGAGACTGATCGGGAAGTTTCTCATCAAACCAAGGAAAAACCTCTGGAAAGGAAACATGGCCTAAAGCAAGCATCTCCTAAGTTGAATACAAGGGGTGTGCCTCAAAAGGTAGAAGATATGGGAGCTCGTTTGCTCATTTATAGCAAATATCAGATTGATGTCTGAGTTTTTTGATGATCTGCTAAACTAAGTCAGTTGTTTCTGTTTTTAAGGTTACTTCAACTAAAAGGGAAACAAATGCAACTGGGATTCAGAAGAAAGTTTTACCCCCTGCAATCAAACCATTGCCAGCTTCAACTCCTAAACATCTAATGGCTGCCTCCACGAAGAAAGTAAACGGATCACCAATGACCAAAATCAAGGCTTTTGCATCAGGGGGAAGCAAGAGAGCAGTTTCTACATCCTTGCACATGTCTCTCAGTTTGGAACCTGCAAAGCATTCACCTGCTCAGTTCATGGCTAGAAAGTCCCTGATAATGGAGACGAATGCGGATAAGGACATCATTAGGCGAGCGTTTAAGACTTTCCATAATCGGGCCAATGGATCTTCCAGCGACATCAAATCTAGTACTCAAAAGCAGGTTAGGGAGCTGGTATTAAACTGTCATGTAAATTTCTTGGACAGTCTATTTCTAGTCTTGTACTTGATCTACTGTGGGGGTGTATTTGCAGGTGAGGAATACTGCATTAGAGCCAAAGATCTCAACTCCTCTCCCGCGTAAAAAGGGAAACGAAGGGTAATCCATATTCTTACACATCATGCTACAAAATGTAAATCATGTTGGGGTATTGATCATTTCCATGTTAAGATGTAGTTGCTGAAAATTATTTTCCAAATCCTTTCAGCAAACCATGTCAAGTTCGATAAAACCTCGTGTTTTCTCTTGTAGACCGAAGAGTGATGCTGAGAAGATGCCTGCACAGAGGAATCATAGATCAAACCCTTTGCACACTGGGTGAGTTTGGTTTTTCTGTTACTTTTTTATGTGTGGAAAATGAGAGCGGTAGCTACTCGTATCTTCAACTTCTTATGACAGTTAATGTAGCCTGTTCCAACTGAAGCTTTTTTAGCAGTCATTAAGGTTAGATGTGATTTGATTCAGATCAAGTAGAAGTTCAGTGGTGGTGGATAAGAAAAACGCGTTGCCCATGATGAGCTTCAGAAGCGATGAAAGAGCTGAGAAGCGGAAAGAGGTGCTTCATCCTTCCCTTGTCCTTCGCTTACATCATTTTCAGTTACTCATTCAAGGGAGTTTGATGCAGTTTTTGAAGAAATTGGAGGAGAAATCCACTGCCAGAGCAGCAGAAACAGCTCAACTTAGTGCAAAAACAAAGGTAAATCTTTGGTTTCTTGTCTGAATCATTTGACCCTTAATGAGTTGATATTGGTGCAGGAAGAAAAGGAGTGTGAGATGAAAAAACTGAGAAAGAGTCTCAACTTCAAGGCCAAACCTCTGCCATCTTTCTATGCTAAAGCTCGTGTGGAAAAGGTATCATCTCTTCTTCCAAAACTAGTATGATTCCTTCTGTAACAAAACCAGAAATCCTCAGCTTGTTTCAAATGGAACTGCAGGACCATCCAGAACCAACACGAACCCGGTTCGATTGAAGAATGCTCTTACCATGTTGAAAGCTATTGCATATTTTAGGATTTTTTAGAAATATTACACTAAACCTTGCTGGTTTCAACAAAGTATAAACAGCTTAGGATTGTACCATTTATACTGCACTCACTTTTCTTTTCTTTTTTTTCGGCTTTTTTTTATATGTGTAAATAATCTTATACGTATTTTTTGTACCAACAGAGTTTTTTGTGATAAAAAGCTGATGCATTTTTTTTTGTTTTTTTTTTCAGAACACAAGTTTTTTTTTAGTTATTGCATTGGTCAAGTTTCTAATTTGTTCCTTCATCCTTCTTTTGTAATCTCTCTATGTGTCTGTTTCATGATGATTTTTAGGTGGTTTTTCATTATCTTGATGAAATAGTACGTATGAAGAAAATTTGTAATAAAACACTCCAAAATCATACAATTAATTGATTTAATGCTAAAATATTATGAAATCTATTTTGGGATTTCATTTTTCAGTAAACAAGACGTGCAAGGAATTTAGCAGTTTATTGCTGAGCACGAAAATGAAAACGCTGGTTTCGTAGATTTCACAATTTATAATGCATTAAACCCTAATAAATGAAGAATTAATATGTGGTTTGCTATTATCATGTGACGATTTAAAAAATAAATATATTATATACCTTGAACATCGAACATCCATCCATAGTACTAAACATATTTAAAACAATATTTTTGTTTTAAATTTATGATAGGAATAAAATTTGACTCCAAAATATAATTGATATGGCCTATTAAACAGTAAACAACATTTGCAACTACAATCTTACATGTCAGATTTATTTCAAATTATTCTAATTTTTTCGAATTTTTCATCTCAAATTTTTGTACTATCATAAATTTAAAACAAAATTAATAATTTAATATATATATATATATATATATATATATATATTTTAAAGAAATTCATAATTTATAAAATATTTTAGAAAATCAAAATCCCATCCTATAAAAAACCACATATAATTTTGTAAAATGGCAAAAATCTCTAATATTCAGAATTGCTTAAGACCCACCATAAAGATGTATTAATGTATGCAAGATCTGTTAATGTAGGCACAGTTAATGTAATAATAATATATATAATATATATATATATATATATAAAATAAGTAGAATTGATCTTTCCCCTTGAACATTATCATAAATAGTGTATAATATTGTCCCTTCTTTGAAGTACAGTTGTGAAAATATTCTACCATGATCGAGGTTATGGTAGGAACATGTAGGTTATGTGTGTTAAATTAATGTTAAATAGTATGTAATACATAATAAAAAAAAAATCAATATTTGAAGTTGAAGTTGACACTCAACTTAATGTATCATAAGATTTTCATTCTCAAGTTAAGTTCGATGATAAAATTTATCAATCTCGAAATCGACTTTATTATTTTTAATTTTAACAAATAAGATTTAAATGATTAATCGAATGGTTGGTTAAGTTAGTTGCAGATTCACCAATAAATCTCGCAAGTATATCAACAGTATGTTCGCCGCTGCATCAACTACGCATATAAATTCACCAGATTGTACTAAAATTCTAACCACGAATTCTCAAAAAAATGTAGAAGAAAAAATCCAACAAAGTTACGGCAATGAAAAGGTAACAAATCGATGAAATCCGAAAACCACCTGCAAAATTAGGGCAAAATCTTCGCCTATTTCTTCTGGAAAAGCTTGCTCTTGTTGTACTTGACTTTAATCCAATTGACGCCGACGGTTGCTCCCTCCTTGACCTTCTTCGCCGCCACCTTCGTCTTCTCGAACCCCAGCGCCGCCACAACCTTAGTTTTCTCAACGCCGGCGGAAGTCACCTCCTTAGTTCGCTCGTACTTCTCGCTTAGTTTCTTCGACAGTTTGGGAGCACCTCCGCCGCCGGCGTCCTTGCTTGCGCCCCATGGATTCCCGTTCGACGCCATAGAGTCTGTTCTAGGGCAGAGAAGAGGGGAAAAAATCGAATTGGTTTTTCTAGAAGGCTCGAGATACTTCGCTTTGGAAGAAGAGAGGAAAATTCTGTAGTTCAGATTCAGAAATTGTGTCGGAGCACTTGATTCAGTTGATTCTTGCGATTAATTCCAACTCCCCTTGGGCTTTAAACTGGGAGAAGGATAGGGGGGGAGAGAGAGAGATGGGGATTTGTGGTTGTGGGGGCACGCAGTCACGCACATCGAAGTCGTGTTGTATATTTGTATGCATGCGCACCATAACTTTTACATCACAGCCTAATTTTTTTTTTTTTAATTTAAAATTTGTATTAACTGTCCAAATGAATTAAATATAGAACTTACCCATAAAACTATAGAGACGTAAATGTAGAATAAGAAGAATTATTCATTAATTTACAAAATAAATCAAATAAATGAAATTCCTATCATACAGATGAACAAATACTAGTTCTTGTTTGCGGTCTTTTGATACTTATTTTTGATCCAATGAATTCCGGCGGCGGCGCCGGTCTTGACCTTCCTGACGCCGGTGGAGGCGGCGGACTTGGTCTTGTCGGAGAATTTGGAAGAGGAGTTTGTGTGGGCGTCGGGATAGGTGTAGAGTGGCTCCGGATCCCATTGATCGGCCCACGATGTCTCGTAAGAACTGTTGGACGCCATAAAATCTTGATTTCTAGAGAGAGAAAGAAAGAGAATGAATTCAGTTGTGGATATTGAGATAAGATTGTGATTTATTTATGTGAGAAACTAGTACATATATATATAGATGATATAGTTGGTTCACGTTTCTTGGAAAGGCAACGCCTTTGAATATTTGCGCTGCTTCTATTTCGAATTTTAATTCTTTTCAATGGTCAATACGTGTGGCCGTGTATAAATATATACTAATGGGAGAGAGAGAGAGAGAGAGAGAGAGTGGCAGATAAGCTAAGCCAGCACATTATTTGTAAATTTTGATGAAAGACAACGGTGTTAGAATATATGACCGCGTTTCCGCCGTCTAATGTAAACGACAACTCGTTTCCTGTTTTAAAATTTAAATAGCATTCACATTATGTGAATCTATGAAATGATTAATTAGTGTATGCAGCGAGCGCTTTATCTCAAGGAGTTTCCTTCAATGGAGTTTGAACAGATAAATAGAATATGTTTATATGAATTACACACATTAGAAATCCTTTTTAAAACTCTTTTTTATTTTAATAAAAATGCATTTATTTAAACTTACTAAATATTTTATTTTATTTTATTTATATGTATATTAAAATAATATCGGATGTAAAATATAGTAATATTCAGTTGCATTAATTTAACTGTTTAGTTCATTAATTATTATATAAAATATTCTATAATTATTTTACTATAATTTGAATTTTTATCAATTTTTCAAAAAAGGAAAGATATAAGATTTTAATTTATATATTTTTGGGAATATGTATAAATTAATTAGATTGATTTTTCCTTAATTATTAATTCCACAGAATTATCGATATATTTTATTAAAATATTATACAAAAAATTATATAATTAATTTTACATGAATGAATTTATTATTTGTCGTATGCTCATGATTTCTGCAGTAGTTGAAAAATATATTAATATATTTGTTCAAGAGAAGCAGTAATTGAAAAATATATTAATATATTTGTTCAAGAGAAATAACAAATTGTTTGTTCAAAAAAAAAAAAATAGAGAAATAACAAATTGTATATAAATATATTTTTAAAAAATATTCTAATATATTTTCAGATTAGTATCAATTTTAAAGTTTGTTAATATTTCATTAAATTATCGCATAAAAATTGGGTTGGTATCAGTAAACAATAGCACATAATTTTGTTTAGATCTATCTTGATTTATTAGTCATTATTATTGGTGGAATTTAATTAGAATTATTTCAATTTCAGATTTTCAATTTGTGTCGAAAATCATGTTAAAGTGTTTTAATTGTATAATTTGATTTAATTTAATATATTTATAAGGAAATTAGGGGTATACAAATTATATCTAAAAATAATTTATATATTTTAGGAAAATATGTATAAATCAATTAGATTGATTTTTCCTTATTTATCATTTCATTAGAATTAATCTATATATTTTAGGGAAATATTTATAAATCAATTAGTTTGAGTTTAATTTAATTATTATTTCCCTTTCATACAAATTTATATCTTTATTAGGAATGAAAAATAATTACTAGAAAAATATAGAAAATAATTAAGAAAACAAATGGGTGTATTCAAAAAAAAAATGAAAATGACAAGAAACGTGAATTCACATAATTTTAAATTAATTAGCATTTAATTAATTCCTATAATTATGTTAATTAATTATTGATTTTATGTTAATTTCCAATATTAAAACTGCTAAATAGTTATATATATAGATGAGTTAAATTGATATTTTTCAATAGTTTTGTTCTATCTAAAAGATACTTTTATTTTGCAGTCTTTGAGCAAGATTGGACTATGCTTCTTCCTACATGATTTATCAGTCTACAATGCTTCTTCCATGATATATCTTCTACAGTCAACAATGATAATTTCATAGTTTTTATTGATTTCATCATCAATGTATATTCAGTTTTCTTTCAATAATTCTGATTTGTCATGAGAATCTTTTTCACCAATCATTGTATATTGATATTACATGATATTATCTTTTTTTTAAAAAAATTCATTATTAGATTTGTAATCTTTTGACAATTTAATGTGATATAGTTGCTTCATGATTTATCATATTGTAGACACACAAAAATTCACGTCCAATTAAAACGCGCCACGTGGATCCAAATAATTAAATATCAATTTATTTAATTTTCAGGAATTAATTTTAACAAATTCCTAAATTAAATAAATAAAATATGATATTTACAATTTTATCCAATAAGGGATTGACATGTGGCAAGCTTACCATATATGAGAAGCATATAATCACAATTCCATGGACGAATAAGATCACGCCACCTACACCCTAAGATCTCTCAATTTTGCCTATAAATACAAGGCATAAGTTGAAGAAAAATCATAAGTGAAGTGAGGTGAAGAAGGCAAATTGAAGAGCTCAAGACTTGAAGAATTCTCTCCAAGATTCAAGGCATTCCTTTGAAGATTTGAAGGCGTTCTTCGTCATCTTCAACGCGTTCTTCATCAAAGTCAAGCAAATCCTACGTTTGATTCGGAATCAAGGCTCATAGTCCCCGAAGAAACGTTAGAAGTCCTCCGAATTGTTGAAGTAAAGTATCAAAGACCAAAATCAAGAAGAACAAGAAGATCAAGCTTCAAGAACACACAATACGAACTGGAGCTTGCGGGGCAAATCCAAGTCCTTTCTTGTGGCTGACATCTGAATTCAAAGACTTTTCACTTTTGTTGATTCTTCTTGCTGGCTGGTCCTCTATCTTTGGATGACGGTTTTCTGATTTAGGGCCATAACCCGCCTTAACCAAAAGTGAGAATGCTTTTGGGCCATAATTCTTTGCAATTGTTCTTTCAGAAAGCTCTCCATGCTCAACCATACTGCCATGGACCGGTCGAACAAACCCTTCAAGAGGTGGTGGTGGAACTGGCCTGCTTGCATCGATCTTTGTCAAAGGGAACGTTAGGTCTTTCATGGACTTCTTCTCCATGAGTGGAGTTTTACCCCTGTTGGTCTTTGCATCTTCATTGATTTGGGTAACCTTCTTGCGTGTCAAGTAGTATTTCGCGTCTGCGAAGTGTGATTCTGACTCCATGAATGGATTGCTATCACCCACCACCTTCTTTACTACTCCATTTTTGCAATACTTTAGACATTGATGCCAAGTGGAGGGAATGACGCCATTTTCGTGCAGCCATGGACGACCAAGAAGCATGTTATAGGATGTATTGGCATCGATGACATGGAATAACACTATCGTTGCCATATCATTCATTAACAAGTCCAAAATCACTGTTCCTAAAGCTTTTTGCCCTTCATGATTAAATCCTTGGATCATTAATCGGCTATCCGCGAGCTCATCCATGGAAATCCCCAATTTCTTCAAAGTACGTAAAGGTAGGATGTTGACTGCTGACCCTCCATCCACAAGTATTCTATTTACTTTTTGTTCACGAGTGTAACCACATACGAACAAAGGCCGATTATGGAAATCTGAACCTAGTTCCAAGTCATCGTTGGTGAATGTTATTGCAAACACAGACTTCTTAGTGGTTGCTTCATCCTCTATTAGGAGTTGATCCTTTGTTTGTTTTGAACTCTCACCGAACTCATTATCGGACTTGAATGTGGTTACATTTACAGTGGCAGCTTTCTCTTCGAGTTATATTTTTCCTTGGCGAGCTAATTGCATGACTTTATCTTTGAATATGAAACAATCTTGAATGGGATGGCCAACCAATTGGTGGTACTTGCAATATTTGGGATTGTCAACTTGATTGGCTTCCTCCGGACGTTTCATTTCTGGCAACTCGATGAGCCCCACTTGGAGTAGATCGTCGAAGATCCCTGGTACATCTGAGTTTAAGAAAGGATATTCTCGTTGTTGCATTTCTTTAAGAGACAATTTTCTTGGCATGCTTTCTTGTGGCGCCCTCCGCTTATCCTTGTTGATTTCCTTCTTTCAGAATGTGATGGGTGTTGTCTTAACTGCCATAGATTCTATTATCAAAGGTTTATTGGACGGCTCGCCCTCTCTCCGAAAGTCTTTTCTTTCTTGATATTTGCCAAACTCTCGAACTGGAGGTTCTTTCATTCCGCTTGCGGCCATACTTAGTTCCATGTCATGAGCTCTAGTAGCCAATTCTTCGAAAGTTCTTGGCTGAATCCCTTTAAGAATATATTGAAGACCCCACTTCATTCCTTGGATGCACATTTCAATTGCTGAAGTCTCAGACAAGCGGTCTCGACAATTTAGACATAGGTTTCTCCATCGATTGATGTAGTCGATCACAGGCTCTTCTTTACATTGGCGGGTGTTTGTGAGCTCCATCATGCTGACAGTTCTCCTTGTGCTATAAAAGCGATTAAGGAATTCATGCTCTAATTGCCCCCAACTGTCGATTGAATTGGGTTCCAAATCCGTGTACCAATCGAAGGCATTTCCTTTAAGAGATCGCACGAATTGTTTCACCAAGTGGTCTCCGTATGTTCCAGCGTTGTTGCAAGTTTCGACGAAGTGAGCAATATGTTGTCTCGGATTTCCCTTTCCATCAAATTGTTGGAATTTTGGTGGCTGATAGCCCATGGGCATCCTTAAGTTGTCAATTCTTTGAGTGTATGGCTTGGAATAAACTAGTGACAACTTAGAGCTTTCGTCGAACTTACTTTTCAGAGTCCCTTCGATAAATTCCTTGAGTTGGTCAATTTGGATGAAGCCATCAGAGGAGATATGTAAGCCTTTGGATGCAGATTTTGCCTCATCATCTACCTTTTTTTCTTTAGGCGTTTCCATATCGTTACTTTGCTCACCTTCGTCATCATTTGTTTGACTGGACTCTCCTTTCTCTTTCTTAAGCCTTGCAATCTCGACGCTTTGATCTTGCAGTTGTTTTCTTAGCATGTCCACTAACTCTTTCATGCTTGCAAGTTGTTCTTCTACGGTAGAAGTGTTAACCATCATCACTGATGAGGAAGCATTGCTTCTATGAACTTCATCGTCAGAAGCAATCGACTTTAGAGTCTCCAATGCCTGTCTTGCCATACTTCTTGTAACGACACCGACAGTTTTTGAGGTATTCGATGCCAGAGACATCCTTGAAATTGGATGAAGAAAAGAGATGAAAGGTAGAGAAGGTCCCACCGGGCGTGCCAAAATTTGTAATCACGAAAATCGTATTCAATCAATAAACACGAAATTTGGATACAATTCGATTTCAATTTGGATCAAAATACATTTTGTGGATTTAATCTCTATTCTTCATTTGATTATTCTCTTCGAACTTGATCTTTGAGTGTTCTTCGAGGTCTTCAACAGAATTTGGCTCCGTCGATCCTCTTGAATATGATCTTGAAGCTTTATAACGTTAATCCAAAGGGTTTTCACCTTGTTTTTGGATTAAACGTCATTCTTGAATGATTTCTTGAAGATCTTCGACCTTGTTCTTCGTGTTCTTGAAGCTTGATCTTCTTGTTCTTCTTGATTTTAGTCTTTGATCCTTTTCTTCAACAATTTGGAGGACTTCTAACGTTTCTTCGGGGACTATGAGCCTTGATTCCGAATCAAACGTAGGATTTGCTTGACTTTGATGAGGAACGCGTTGAAGATGACGAAGAACGCCTTCAAATCTTCAAACGAATGCCTTGAATCTTTGAGAGAATTCTTCAAGTCTTGAGCTCTTCAATTTGCCTTCTTCACTTCACTTCACTTGTGATTTTTCTTCAATTTATGCCTTGTATTTATAGGCAAGACATGAGAATCTAAGGCTTAGGTGGCGCGATCTCATTCGTCCATTGAGTTGTGATCACACGCTTCTCATGTTTGGTGAGCTTGACATGTGTTGGCTTTTTATTGGACAATTATTTTTTATATATTAAATATCCCTTTTATTTATTTTAATTTAGGAATTCTTTTTAAATAAATCTCTAAAATATAAATAAATTGGTATTTAATATTTTAAATCCACATGGCACGTTTTAATTGGCCGTGAATTTTTATGTGTCTACAAATTGCCCCCTTGAGACTTGTCTTCGAATGATTCGAATTTTGAGAAGATGAGTCTCAATCATTTCGATAGTTTATACTCATATCAAGAGTTCTTGAATTTGATTTGAATTTGTTAGATAGTTTATACTCATATCAAGGAGTTCTTGAATTTGATTTGTAGCTCAAATTTGAATTTTTTTCATTGGCCCACATTTGTTTATTCTCACTTCAATTTGTTGCAGCCCAACAACATAAATGCCATTATTTCATTTGTGATCCAATAAAATTGTCTGCGACCATTTTTTTTTGCAGATTAATGAAGCAGCATATTTACATATATAAAGTAATACAGCAGCCCAACGACTTTCCAAAGGTATTTTTTTTTTTTTATATGTTTTATGCTTCAGCCCATTTACATGCTGCAGCCCAAACGAATTAATTGAGAAGCAGCCCAACAATTATTTTTACAAAGCAGCCCAAGGTTCAGCCCGATTACTCTCAAACTTATGCAAAGTGGACGGGCCTTTTTTTCTTTCTTTTCTTTCAACCCACTAAGCCCATAATCAAATATAACTTTCTGCGACAAGAGCTCGAGAGAAAAAGAACAGAACGAGGACGGTTGTTAGCAAGGACAGCAGTCTCTTCCGTAACTTGAGTCTTTATGAGAACTGCTACTACAAAATAGGGTACCCAAACCCTAATACGTTCAGCTATGCTAGGAGTGAAAAGGAGGTAAAAGCTCAAATATTTTGCAAAATTCTCACCTCTCTTTTTTATTAACTCGCTGTGTACAAGCAGGATGAAACATGCTTATGAGAATTACTCAAGAGGTTTCACGTGTTCTCATTTCTCGCATTGTATTTGATGGATGTGGTTCGGCAGACCTTTGTGCTCTAAAGGTGGGATTCTTTGATGTTTTTTTCTTCGTTTTTTGTTTTATTTATTTTTTTTTTTTGCTCCTCTTTATTAATAGTTTCTCCCTTTTTCTTTTGCAGAGTTCCTCTTTTTTTTTACTGTGGCCAAAATCAGAAGTTTGAAGCAGCAAATTCAGGCTTACTCCTCTTTATTGGTGAGCGATTCTTTCCTTTTGTCTTCAACCTTTGTTTCTTTCTTCTTCTTCTTCTCTCTCTTTTTTTTTTACTGATTTTACTTCCACATATGGCAGAATTATTAACTTTCTTTTGAGTTAGTCGACAATCAATACTTGCATATTGAGGAGCCTTCTGCAAATATCTTCCCTCGAGCCAACCCCAGTAATCTTTCCAACTTTCATTCTTTTTGTTGCCCTGTCCTGTTTCTTTGTGTTTATGTTTCAATTTTTTTTCTTCTTTTGTTTTACTCTTCATTTTTGACTGATGCTCTGCTCTGAACCTGCTGTGATTGCTTGTTGTTTTTTTTTTTTGGTTTTTCTTTTTCTTCTTTTTTTTGGAGTTGTGTTTCTTTCCATGGATGGGTTTTGCTCCTATTAAAACTGCTTGCTGATGTAGGTTGTTTGTGTGGGGTTTCTATTTGATTTTGGAGAGTGTTTTGTTGAGTTGGTGGGGTGGTTTGAGGTTTGTGGCTGTGTGGTGCTGCAGCTGGGTGTTCTTGCTGCTGCATATATTTCTGGAGTGATGGCTGGGCTTGTAGCAGTTGTTTTTTTAGTGCTGCTGCGGAGGTTTGCTTGTGAGGATTGGTTTGGTTGTTTCTGCCGAGTCAAGGAGTTGCTGCTGGTTTATTTGTGTTCAGCTGATGTTTTCTAGCTTGCTGCTGCGTCTTGGTATTTTCTCTGTTTATGATGAAGATTTCATGTGAGCCGGGGTATGAGGTAGCTTGCTTTGGCTTGATGGGGATGTTTATTTAACGGCGTCGACTTGCTGCGATTTTGCTGGAAGTGTCATCAGCTTATCCCGACAAGTGCGGCGGCTGGTTGCGGCTTGTTGGAAACCTTGAATGATGGGCTACGGTAAACGCGGCAGTTGGTTGTGGCTTGCTAAGGACATCATTCTATGGTTTGAGCTAGTGAAGACACTCTTTTGACTGATTCAACCGTGTACGGAGCCTGCTGTGGTTTGCTGGAAGTGTCATTAATTTAGCCCGACGAGTGCGGCAGTTGGTTGCGGCTCATCGGAAACCTTGAATGATGGGCCACGGTAAGCACGGCAGTTGGTTGCGGCTTGCCAAGGACATAATTCTATGGTTTGAGCTAGTAAAGACACTCTTTTGACTGATTCAACCGTGTACGGAGCCTGCTGCAGTTTGCTGGAAGTATGATCAACTTAGCCGGACGAGTGCGGCAGTTGGTTGCGGCTCTCCGGAGACCTCTGTTTGATGGCGGTAACTTGTTGCGTGCTCTCCGGAAACATTGTCTAATGGCTCGGAACGAGCGTGGCGCTAGCTGCGGCTCTCCGGAGTCATTTGGTCGATGCTCCGGGATGAGTGTGCTAAGTTTACTGCGGTTTGAAGGAGGAAGAAGACCTGTGGTGGTGTAGGGCGGCCTGGATGTGCTTGTCATTTGTTTGC
>JAPKLW010006767.1:5823-16568 GCA_026898455.1 Plectranthus barbatus
TGTAATTTGTTCAGAATTGTAAAAAATGACCTGCTCGAAAGTGCACAAAAATTCACCAGTACAAAATTTTGAAAATTCGCAAATTGAAAAACTGTTTCAAAAGTTGATTTTTATGATTGAAACATGTTTCTAGATGTACAAAAGTAAGTGTTTAGGATTTCCGTAGTTGTAATTTATTCAGAATTGTAAAAAATGACATGCTCGAAAGTGCACAAAAATTCATCGGTGAAATATTTTGCAAATTCACTAATTGAAAAACTGTTTCAAAACTTGATTTTTATGGTTGAAACTTATTTCTAGATGTATAAAAGTAAGTGTTTAGTGTTTCTGTAGTGGTAATTTGTTTAGAATTGTAAAAAATAACTTTCTCAAAAGTGCAAAAATATTCACCAATACAAAATTTTGAAAATTCGCAAATTGAAAAATTGTTTCAAAAGCTGATTCTTATGGTTTAAACACGTTTCTAGATGTATAAAAGTAAGCGTATAGGGTTTCTATTTTTGTAATTTGTTCAGCATTGTAAAAAATGACTTGCTCGAAAGTGCACAAAAATTCACCAGTACAAAATTTTGAAAATTTGAAAATTGAAAAACTATTTCAAAAGTTGATTTTTATGGTTGAAACATGTTTCTAGATGTATAAAAGTAAGTGTTTAGGATTTTCGTAGTTGGAATTTGTTCAGAATTGTAAAAAATGACTTGCTCGAAAGTGCATAAAAATTCACCAGTACAAAAATTTGAAAATTCGCCAATTGAAAAATTGTTTCAAATTTTAATTTTTATGGTTGAAACATGTTTTTAGAACTATAAAAGTAATTTTTTAGGGTTTTCGTTGTTGTAATTTCTATAAAACTGTAAAAATTGATATGCTCGGAAGTGCACAAAAATTCACCGGTACAAAATTTTGAAAAGTCGATTTTTATGGTTGAACATGTTTCTAGATTTATAAAAGTATTTATTTAGGGTTTCCGTAATTGTAATTTGTTCAGAATTGTAAAAAATGACCTGCTCGAAAGAGCAGAAAAATTCACCGGTGTAATATTTTTAAAATTCGCAAATTGTAAAACTGTTTCAAAACTTGATTTTTATGGTTGAAACTTAATTCTAGATATATAAAAGTAAGTTTTTAGTGTTTCCGTAGTTGTAATTTGTTCAGAATTGTTAAAAATGACTTGCTCGAAAGTGCACAAAAATTCACCAATACAAAATTTTGAAAATTCGCAAATTGAAAAATTGTTTCAAAACATGATTTTTATAGTTGAAACATGTTTCTAGATCTATAAAAGTAATTTTTTAGGGCTTTCGTTGTTGTAATTTCTATAAAATTGTAAAAAATGACATGCTCGAAAGTTCACAAAAATTAACTTTTACAAATTTTTGAAAAATCGTAAATTGAAAACCTGTTTCAAAAATTAATTTTTATGGTTGAAACTTGTTTCTAGATGTATAAAAGTAATTGTTTAGTTTTTCCGTTGTTGTAATTTATTTAGAGTTTTAAAAAATGACCTGCTCGAAAGTGCTAAATAATTCACCAGTACAAAATTTTTAAAATTTGCAAATTAAAAAATTCTTTCTAAAGTTGATTTTTATGGTTGAAACATGTTTCTAGATCTATAAAAGTGATTGTTTAGGGTTTTTGTTGTTGTAATTTATTTAAAATTGTAAAAAATGACCTGCTTGAAAGTGTACAAAAATTCACCAGTACAAAATTTTAAAAATTTGCAAATCTAAAAATTGTTTCAAAACTTGATTTTTATGGTTGAAACATGTTTCTATATTTATAAAAGTAATTGTTTAGGGTTTTCATTGTTGTAATTTCTATAAAACTGTAAAAAATGACCTGCTCGGAAGTGCACAAAAATTCACCGGTACAAAATTTTGAAAATTCACAAAGTGAAAAATTGTTTCAAAATTTGATTTTTATGTTTGAAACATGTTTCTAGATCTATAAAAGTACTCCCTCCGTTTCGATTAAATAGTCCACTTTGATCTTGCGCGTTTGCCCAAAATTATTTAATATTCTCATTTTCCAACTTTATTGAGGGATGTAAGTGTTAAGGATTTCTGTTGCTGTAATTTGTCCAGAATTGTAAAAAATGATCAGCTCGAAAGTGCATAAAAATTCATCAGGAAAAAATTTTGAAAATTCGCAAATTGAAAAACTGTTTCAAAACTTGATTTTTATGGTTGAAACTTGTTTCTAGAGGTATAAAAGTAAGTGTTAAGTTTTTCCGTTGTTGTAATTTGTTTAGAATTTTAAAAAATGACAATGCTCGAAAGTGCTAAAAAATTCACCAATACAAAATTTAGCAAATTCGCAAAATGAAAAATTGTTTCAAAAGTTGGTTTTTATGGTTGAAACATGTTTCTAGATCTATAAAAGTAATTGTTTAGGGTTTTCGTTGTTGTAATATCTTTAAAATTGTAAAATATGACCTGCTTCAAAGTGCAAAAAAATTCACCAGTACAAAATTTAAAAAATTCGCAAATTGATAAATTGCTTCAAAAGTTGATTTTTATGGTTGAAATATATTTCTAGATTTATAAAAGTAATTATTTAGGGTTTTCGTTGTTGTGAATTCTTTAAAATTGTAAAAAAATGACCTGCTCGAAAGTGGACAAAAATTCACCGGTCAAAATTTTGAAATTTTGCAAATTTAAAAACAGTTACAAAACTTGATTTTTATGGTTGAAACATTTTTCTAGATGTATAAAAGTAAGTGTTTTGTGTTTCCACAGTTAAAATTTGTTCAGAATTGTAAAAAATGACCTGCTCGAAAGTGCACAAAAATTCATCAGTACATAATTTTGAAAATTCGCAAAGTGAAAAATTGTTTCAAAAAGTGATTTTTATGGTTGAAACATGTTTCAAGATCTATAAAAGTAATTTTTTAGATTTTTCATTGTTGTAATTTCTATAAAATTGTAAAAAATGACCTGCTCGAAAGTGAACAAAAATTCACCGGCACAAAATTTAGAAATTTGCAAATTGCAAAACTATTTCAAAAATTGATTCTTATGGTTTAAACACGTTTCTAGATGTATAAAATTAAGTGTTAAGGGTTTCTATTATTTAATTTGTTCAGCATTGTAAAAAATGACCTGCTCGAAAGTGCACAAAAATTCACCGGTACAAAATTTAAAAACTGTTTCAAAAGTTGATTTTTATGGTTGAAACATGTTTCTATAAGTATAAAAGTAAGTGTTTACAATTTTCGTAGTTGGAATGTTTTCAGAATTGTAAAAAAATGACCTGCTCGAAAGTGCACAAAAATTCACTGGTGCAAAATTTTGAAATTTCGCAAATTGAAAAACTTTTACAAAACTTTATTTTTATGGTTGAAACTTGTTTCTAGATGTATAAAAGTAAGTATTTAGTGTTTCTATTGTAGTAATTTGTTCAGAATTTTCAAAAATGACCTGCTCGAAAGTGCACAAAAATTCACCAGTACAAAATTTTGAAAATTTGCCAAGTGAAAAATTGTTTCAAATTTTGATTTTTATGGTTGAAACATGTTTCTATATCTATAAAAGTAATTGTTTAGGGTTTTCGTTGTTGTAATTTCTATCAAATTTGAAAAAATGACCTGCTCGAAAGTGCCCAAATATTCACCGGTACAAAATTTTGAAAATTCGCAAATAGAAAAACTATTTCAAAAGTTGATTCTTATGGTTTAAACACGTTTCTAGATGTATTAGAGTAAGTGTTTAGGGTTTCTATTTTTGTAATTTGTTCAGCAATGTAAAAAATGACCTGCTCGAAAGTGCACAAAAATTCACGGTACCAAATTTTGAAAATTCGAAAATTGAAAAATTGTTTCAAAAGTTGACTTTTATGGTTGAAAAATATTTCTAGATGTATAAAAGTAAGTGTTTAGGATTTTCGTAGTTGGAATTTGTTCAGAATTATAAAAAAATGACCTGCTCGAAAGTTCACAAAAATTCACCAGAGCAAAATTTTGTAATTTCGCAAATTGAAAAAAAGTTTCAAAACTTGATTTTTATGGTTGAAATTTGCTTCTAGATCTATAAAAGTAAGTGTTTAGTGTTTCCGTTGTTGTAATTTGTTCAGAATTGTAAAAAATGATCTGCTCGAAAATGCACAAAAATTCACCAGTGCAAAATTTTGAAAATTCGCAAATTGAAAAAATGTTTCAAAAGGATATATTTATGGTTTAAACACATTTCTCGATGAATAAAAGTAAGTGTTTAGGGTTTCTATTGTTGTAATTTGTTTAGAATCGTCAAAAATTACCTACTCGAAAGTGCACAAAAATTCACCGGTACAAAATTTTGAAAATTCGCAAATTGAAAAACTATTTCAAAAGTTGATTTTTATAATTGAAAAATGTTTCTAGATGTATAAAAGTAAGTGTTTAGGGTTTCCGGTTTTGTAATTTGTTCCGAATTTTAAAAAATGAACTGCTCGAAAGTGCACAGAAATTAATCGGTACCAAATTTTGAAAAATCACAAATTGAAATATTATTTCAAAAAATTGTTTTTATGGTTGAAACATGTTTCTAGATGTATAAAAGTAAGTGTTTAGGATTTACGTAGTTGTAATTTGTCCAGAATTGTAAAAATGATCTGCTCGAAAGTGCACAAAAATTAACCAGTAAAAAATTTTGAAAATTCGCAAAATGAAAAACTGTTTTAAAACTTGATTTTATGGTTGAAACTTGTTTCTAGATGTATAAAAGTAATTGTTTAGTTTTTCTGTTGTTGTAATTTGCTTAGAATTTTAAAAAATGACCTGCTCGAATGTGCTCAAAAATTCACCAGTACAAAATTTTGTAAACTTGCAATTTGAAAAATTGTTTGGAAAGTTGATTTTATGGTTGAAACATGTTTTTAGATCTATAAAAGTAATTTTTTAGGGTTTTTGTTGTTGTGATTTCTTTGAAATTGTAAAAAATGACCTGCTTGAAAGTGCACAAAACTTCACTAGTAAAATTTTTAAAAAATTAGCAAATCTAAAAATTGTTTCAAAATTTGATTTTTATCATTGGAACATGTTTCTAAATTTATAAAAGTAATTGTTTAGGGTTTTCATTGTTGTAATTTCTATAAAATTATAAAAAATGACCTGCTAGGAAGTGCACAAAAATTCACCGGTACAAAATTTTGAAAATTCGTAAATTGAAAAATTGTTTGAAAAGATTATTTTTATAGTTGAAATATGTTTCTAGATGTATAAAAGTAAGTGTTTAGGGTTTCGATAGTTGTAATTTGTTCAGAATTGTAAAAAAATGACCTGCTCGAAAGTGCACAAAAATTCACCGGTACAAAATTTTGAAAATTCACAAATTGAAAAATTGTTTGAAAAGATTATTTTTTATGGTTGAAACATATTTCTAGATGTATAAAAGTAAGTGTTTAGGATTTTCGTAGTAGTAATTTGTTCAGAATTGTAAAAAATGACCTTCTCGAAAGTGCACAAAAATTTACGAGTACAAAATTTTGAAAATTCGCAAAGAGAAAAATTGTTTCAAAATTTGATTTTTATGGTTGAAACATGTTTCTAGATCTATAAAAGTACTCCCTCCATTTCAATTATATAGTCCACTTTGATCTTGCACGTTTGCCAAAAATTATTTAATATTTAAACAAACTATCAACATTGCCCTTATTTAAAGCATTAATTAACCTCTCATTTTCAAAATATTACATCTAATATTCTCATTTTCTCAGATTATTCAGGAATGTAATGGTAAATAACCATATAAAAACAATACCAAATATAGAAACTGGACTATATAATTGAAACACCCTAAAATAGTGACCCGGACTATATAATCGGAACGAAGGGAGTAATTGTTTAGAGTTTTCATTTTTCTAATTTCTATAAGATTTTAAAAAATAACCAGCTCGGAAGTGCACAAAAATTCACCAGTACAAAATTTTGAAAATTCGCAAATTGAAAAATTGTTCGAAAAGATTATTTTTATAGTTGAAATATGTTTCTAGATGTATAAAAGTAAGTGTTTAGGGTTTCTATTTTTGTAATTTGTTCAGAATTGTCAAAAATGACCTACTCGAAAGTGCACAAAAATTCACCAGTACAAAATTTAGAAATTCGCAAATTGAAAAATTGTTTCAAAAGTTGATTTTTATGATTGAAACATGTTTCTAGATGTATAAAAGTAAGTTTTTAGGGTTTCCGGTTTTGTAATTTGTTCAGCATTGTAAAAAATGACCTGCTCGAAAGTGCACAAAAATTCACTGGTACAATATTTAGAAACTCGCAATTTGAAAAACTGTTTCAAAAGTTGATTCTTATGGTTTAAACACGTTTCTAGATGTATAAAAGCAAGTGTTTATGGTTTCTGTTGTTGTAATTTGTTCAGAATTGCCAAAAATTACCTGCTCGAAAGTGCACAAAAATTCACCGGTACAAAATTTTGAAAATTTGCAAATTGAAAAACTGTTTCAAAACATGATTTTTATGGTTGAAACTTGTCACCAGATGTATATAAGTAAGTGTTTAGTGTTTCCGCAGTTGTAATTTGTTCATAATTGTAAAAAATGACCTGCTCGAAAGTGCAAAAAAATTCACCAAGACAAAATTTTGAAAATTCGCGAATTGAAAATTTATTTCAAAAGTTGATTTTTATGGTTGAAAAATATTTCTAGATCTATAAAAGTAATTGTTTAGGGTTTTCGTTGTTGTAATTTCTTTAAAATTGTAAAAAATGACCTACTCGAAAGTGCACAAAAACTCACCGGTACAAAAATTTGAAAATTTGCAAATTGAAAAACTATTTCAAAAGTTTATTTTTATGGTTGAAACATGTTTCTAGATCTATAAAAGTAGTTGTTTATGGTTTTCAGTGTTGTAATTTCTTCTCAATTGTCAAAAATGATCTGCTCGAAAGTGTATAAAAATTCACCGGTACAAAATTTTTAAGATTCAAAAATTGAAAAATTGTTTCAAAAGTTAATTTTTATGGTTGAAACATGTTTCTATATGTATAAAAGTAATTTTTTAAGGTTTTCGTTGTTGTAATTTCTTCACAATTATCAAAAATGACCTGCTCGAAAGTGCATAAAAATTCACCGGTACAAAATTTTGAAAATTCAAAAATTGAAAAACTGTTTCAAAAGTTTATTTTTATGGTTGAAACATGTTTCTAGATGTATAAAAGTAAGTGTTTAGGGTTTTTGTTGTTGTAATTTGTTCAGAATTCTAAAAAATGACCACCTCGAAAATGAACAAAAATTCACCGGTACAAAATTTTGAAAATTTGCAAATTGAAAAAAGGATTCAAAAGTTGATTCTTATGGTTTAAACACGTTTCTAGATGTATGAAAGCAAGTGTTTAGGGTTTCTGTTGTTGTAATTTGTTCAGAATTGCCAAAAATTACCTGCTCGAAAGTGCACAAAAATTCACCGGTACAAAATTTTGAAAATTTGCAAATTGAAAAACTGTTTCAAAACATGATTTTTATGGTTGAAAGTTGTCTCCAGATGTATATAATTAAGTCTTTAGTGTTTCCGCAGTTGTAATTTGTTCATAATTGTAAAAAATGACCTGCTCGAAAGTGCACAAAAATTCACCGGTACAAAGTTTTGAAATTTTGCAAAATGAAAAACTATTTTAAAAGTTGATTTTTATGGTTGTAAAATGTTTCTAGATGTATAAAAGTAAGTGTTTATGGTTTTCGGTTTTGTAATTTGTTCAGAATTGTAAAAAATGACCTGCTCAGAAGTGCACAAAGATTCAACGGTACAAAATTTTGAAAATTCGAAATTGAAAAACTATTTCAAAAGTTTATTTTTATGGTTGAAAATTGTTTCAAGATGTATAAAAGTAAGTGTTTAGGGTTTCTGTTGTTGTAATTTGTTCAGAATTGTAAAAAATGACCTGCTCGAAAGTGCACAAAAATTCACCGGTACAAAATTTTGAAAATTCGCAAATTGAAAAACTGTTTCAAAAGTTGATTTTTATGGTTGAAACATGTTTCTAGATCTATAAAAGTAATTGTTTATGGTTCTCGTTGTTGTAATTTCTTCACAATTGTAAAAAATGACCTGCTCGAAAGTGCATAAAAATTCACCGGTACAAAATTTTGAAAATTCGGAAATTGAAAAACTGTTTCAAAAGTTAATTTTTATGGTTGAATATGTTTCTCGATGTATAAAAGTAAGTGTTTAGGATTTTTGTTGTTGTAATTTGTTTAGAATTGCAAAAAATTACCTGCTCAAAACTGCACAAAAATTCACCGGTACAAAATTTTGAAAATTTGAAAATTGAAAAACTATTTAAAAAGTGTATTTTTATGGTTAAAAAATGTCTCTAGATGTCTAAAAGTAAGTGTTTAGGGTTTCCGGTGTTGTAATTTTTTCAGAATTGTAAAAAATGACCAGCTCGAAAGTGCACAAAAATTCACCAGTAGAAAATTTTGAAAATTCGAAAATTAAAAAACTATTTCAAAAGATGATTTTTATGGTTGAAACTTGTTTCGAGATGTATAAAAGTAAATGTTTAGGGTTTTTTTAATTTGTTTAGAATTGTAAAAAATGACCTCCTCGAAAGTGCACAAAAATTAACTGGTACAAAATTTTTAAAATTCCCAAATTGAAAAATGTTTCAAAAGATGATTTTTATGGTTGAAATATGTTTCTAGATGTATAAAATTAAGTGTTTAGGGTTTCCGTAGTTGTAATTTTTTAAGAATTGTAAAAAATGACCCAATCGAAAATGCACAAAAATTCACCGGTACAAAATTTTGAAAATTCAAAAATTGTAAAATTGTTTCAAAATTTGATTTTCATGGTTGAACTATGTTTCTAGATGTATAAAAGTAAGTGTGTAGGGTTTCTGTTGTTGTAATTTGTTCAGAATTGTCAAAAATGACCTACTCGAAAGTACACAAAAATTCACCGTTACAAAATTTTAAAAATTCGAAAATTGTAAAATTGTATCAAAAGTTGATTTTCATGGTTGAAACAAGTTTCTAGATGTATAAAAGTAAGTGTTTAGGGTTTTCGTTGTTGTAATTTGTTCAGAATTGTCAAAAATGACTTGCTCAAAATTGCACAAAAATTCACCGGTACAAAATTTTGAAAATTTGCAAATTAAAAAACTGTTTCAAAAGTTGATTTTTATGGTTGAAACATATTTCTAGATGTATAAAAGTAATTGTTTAGGGTTTTCGTTGTTGTCATTTCTTCACAATTGTAAAAAATGACCAGCTCGAAAGGACACAAAAATTAACCGGTACAAAATTTTTAAGATTCAAAAATTGAAAAAATGTTTCTAAAGTTTTTTTTTATGGTTGAAACATGTTTCTGGGAGCAAAAAAGTAATTGTTTAGGGTTTTCGTTGTAATTTCTTCACAATTGTCAAAAATCCCTACTCGAATGTGCACAAATTTCACCGGTACAAAATTTTGAAGATTTGCAAATTGAAAAATAGTTTCAAAAGTTGATTTTTATGGTTGAAACATGTTTCGAGATGTATAAAAGTAATTTTTTATGGTTTTCATTGTTGTAATTTCTTCACAGATGTAAAAAATGACCTGCTCGAAAGTGCATAAAAATTCACCGGTACAAAATTTTGAAAATTCAAAAATTGAAAAACTATTTCAAAAGTTGATTTTTATGGTTGAAATATGTTTCTTGATGTATAAATGTATGTGTTTAGTGTTTCTGTTGTTGTAATTTGTTCAGAATTGTCAAAAATGACCTGCTCGAAAAAGCACAAAAATTCAACGGTACAAAATTTTGAAAATTCGAAAATTGAAAACCTATTTCAAAAGATTATTTTAATGGTTGAAACATATTTCTTGATGTATAAAAGTAAGTATTTAGGATATTCGTAGTTTAATTTGTTCAGAATTGTAAAAAAAATGACCTGCTCAAAAGTGCACAAAAATTCACTGGTACAAAATTTAGAAACTCACAATTTGAAAAACTATTTCAAAAGTTGATTCTTATGGTTTAAACACGTTTCTAGATGTATAAAAGTAAGTGTTTTGGATTTCTGTTGTTGTAATTTGTTCAGAATTGCCAAAAATTACCTGCTCGAAAGTGCAGAAAAATTCACCGGTACAAAATTTTGAAAATTCGCAAATTGAAAAACTGTTTCAAAACATGATTTTTATGGTTGAAACTTGTTTCCAGATGTATATAAGTAAGTGTTTAGTGTTTCCGTAGTTGTAATTTGTTCATAATTGTAAAAAATGACCTGCTCGAAAGTGCATAAAAATTCACTAGTACAAAATTTTGAAAATTCTCAAATTGAAAAACTGTTTCAAAAGTTTATTTTTATGGTTAAAACATGTTTCTACATCTATAAAAGTAATTGTTTAAGGTTTTTATTGTTGTAATTTCTTCACAATTGTCAAAAATGACCTGCTCGAAAGTGCATAAAAATTCACCAATACAAAATTTTGAAAATTCGAAAATTGAAAAATTGTTTCAAAAGTTGATTTTTATGGTTGAAACATGTTTCTAGATGTATAAAAGTAAGTGTTTAGGGTTTCGCAACGCGCTATAGCTGCAAGTGTACAGACCACTGCAGAGGGTAAGTAATAATTTATCGAACTCAAGGACTGCAGGCTCGAAGTATAATCAAGCACTAAAGCATAGATACCGTACTACTATCTAGGCGAATCATAAAAGAGATTTGTTTTATCTAACTGGAAATGGTTTTAAAAGCAATAATAATATAAATATCAATTAACTGGTTTTAGAAAACTTATAAGAAAATAGGATTCCAGGGTAATCCACTTTGAATATT
>JAPKLW010006769.1:0-16565 GCA_026898455.1 Plectranthus barbatus
TTTTTTCTATACCGACAAATTAAGCTTGGGTAAATCGTTTTTATTGTTGTTTTGGTTATTCTCTCCTTAATTTCGCCTCTGCTAACCCTGATTTCATTCTTGAGATTGGGCTGTTTTGTGTTGTTTTTGTTTCGACTGTGTTTGGATGGAAGGCACGCAGATGAACGATCCGGCTGTCACTTGGTGGATCGCCTTCACGAGCAGATTTTATTATTTTTGTGTCATATGCGATTATCATTATTATTTTAAATGAGTGTCATTATTTTTAAATAAATGTATCATTGTTCAAACTCCTGTTTAATGGATTGATAATTATTTATTTTCTACATTGTGTGCACTCAGTTAATATGTAACATTGTAGGCTGATCATTTTATCAAAATTATTGTTTTAATCTTAATTGATTTATAATACACCTTTAAGATCATTGTTATCTTTATTTAATATCATTGTACGAATAATTAAAATTGTTATACATTTAACAATAATATATTAGTAGAAGTTGACAAAATAACCTTACAATGACACACAAAGCCATAAACAATGACACACATAGCGATAAATAATGATAACGATTAACTTAAGATTATGGAATAAATCGTGGTGTATTTTCTCTTTCCAATTTATATGATAATAATGGAAAAAATCGTGGGAATTTGATTTAGTAACTGAATCCGAAAAATCAGCATGCAAATTTAATTCCATTTCATTTTTTCCCATTTAGGACTAATTTGTTCTTTCAATGATAGAAGAAGCTAGCAACATGATAAATGACAACAGAAAATCTGGGACGTCTATTTTTGAAATCAAGGGCTGAATTTTGGTCTCTGTTCATTCACAAAACCTTGTTCAGCCTAGATCACACCCCTATATATATATATATATATATATATATATATATATATATCTTTCCTCATCCTAAGTCAAATTTTACTCTCATCAATTACTCCAACCTAATCTTAATTTTTTTTACTTTAGTTTTTAATATATATTATTTATATAAAAATTTTAATATATAAAATATTTAATAAGTATATGAAAAATATTTAATATTTTATGATTATAATTAAAAGATATTATTGTATATTTTTAAAATTACTTATTTAAATTGATAACAAAATTGAATTATAATAATTAAAATATAAAATTAAAAGAGTTAGGAAAGATTTTAGTTTACGTAAAAATATATCGACATTAGACTTTAATAGATAAAAAATAAATATGAATTTTAATATAGTTTTTATATTATTTATGTATAATAATATAGATATAAAATTAGAACATCCAATTAAATAATGATAAATGAAAACATTTTGTTGATAACCCAAAAAAAAAACATAAGGTGTTGGGTGATTAAGTCATGAACTTTGCCCCTATTTAGTTAATATCTGATTATATTTTATTTTTCAATTTTTTCTTGTCTTTTTTTATGACTTTCATTCCAAAATCATGAATGGGAATAGCCTATGCGGTGAATCGGTGATATGGATGTTGCTATTGATGACTAGACATGCCCACGGTTCCGGAAATCAGGGCCCTGAACCGGCCCGCCAAAAGAGGGCAACGGTTCCGGTTTTTGGCCCGAAACCGCCGGTTCCGGGCCGAACCGGCGGGCTGGCCGGTTTTTTCTTTTTTTTTTTGAAATTTTTTTAAAATGTGAGTAAGAGGATTTGAACCTAAGACCTCCATGTAATTTAGAGATCATATATCCATCAGGCTACCATCTCTTTGTTCTAATAAAATTGATCTAAAATATATATATAATATCTTTTTAAATCTATTACAATTATAATATGAAATAATATTTAATTATATAAATATATATTTTAAGTAATTAGAATGAGGATAATTTAAATACTCAAATAGATTATATAATAAATAATATTATTAGACAATACAAACAAATATAATATGATGGAGATGATTATTAATTATTTGATTATATAAATACGTATAAAGATTATTTATATTTTCTTATCATTATTGATTTAAACTAATATTTATTATTTACTTGATAATCTTTAAGCTCTCATTATAGTACAAATAATGCTCAATTAAGATAAATATGACATATTATGCATTTTTCCAAAAAAATAAGTATTAAAATTGGTAGCATTCTTACAAGTTTAGATTTATTATCAATCAAAATAACAATATGTTATCATTTATATTAAAATAAATCAAATTATAATTGAATAAGTCTCGATTCATATATGAATAACAATCTATTGATATACAACTTGTATTAATATATGAATATATTTAAAAATACAACAATGTCACATTGATATATTCTAATGGATTATATATATTAATACATATATATTAGCTTTTAACATCATTTATTAATATTTGAGATTCGTAATGTGCCCTATTATGAAAGATTATAAATATTGTTAATATTAAATTTACGAATCTTTGTTGAATGCTAAATATTTATAAAAGTTTCCTTTTAACTTTTAAGTAAATAAAATTAGTTTGATTTTAGATAAAAAATAATTTAATCAAATACATCAATTATTGAAGATTTTCTCATTTAATTTTATATAAGAAAATATTAGTAATTATTAAAAAATATAGTATAATAACGTATTAATAAATATTTATAATAAATTATACTTCATGACCCATAACATGTGTTGGCCTGGTGGAAATGTGACAGCTTATTCGTTGAAGGTCCAAGGTTCGAACCCCATGAACAACTGAATTTATGTTTTTTAAAAAAAAATTAAAAAAATTTGTGGAACCGCCGGTTCAGCCGGTTCCGAACCGGCGGTTCCGCGGGCTGGAAAAATTTGAACCGGAACCGGCCCGGCAAAAAAGGCTCACGGTTCCGGTTTTGAACCGTGGCAGCCGGTTCCGGACCGGTTCTTTGAACCGCCGGTCCGGTTCCGAGCCGGTTCGGCCGGTTCCGGTTAGAAATGGGCATGTCTATTGATGACCCATAAAATCCGAAAAAACCTATTTTTTTTTTTTGGTTTAAAATTAATATATTTTTTCAAAGTTATTGATAATTATATATATAAAAATGTCTTTGAAATTTTTTTTTTCAAGACTTAATACATAAATTTTTAAGTAATGGCTACATAGCCTACATTGAGTCTTTGGTTTCTACTTTAGACTTGGTTTTCCTTTGCTCCTTTACATATTTTATGGAAAATTCGTTTGTACTACATAATTTAATCCGTACGAGTTTTTTTAAAAATGCCCAAAATAAATCCCTTCGGAGTTGTGCTCAGTTTAAAGTAATAATATCGAAGTTTATGTCTTAACAACTGGTATTAGAAGTTAGAGCCATCGGTACCAGGCTTTGATTTGCTGTAATTATGAAGTGAATGTAAGAGTATCCCTAACAACAATCACTTTAACCATTCAATTATCTAATCACTTTAATATTAAATTAATTTCTCTCTCATTTACATCATTAATATCATCACAACCCAACCACAATAATTTTACATATTCTATTAGCAATCATCCAACCACAATATTATATATAATAATTATAATAAAAATTATAAATTGTTGTAAGGAAATAAAATAATTGATTTTGGTATGTATAAAACAAATTGATATGGATTGTGCTTTATACGAACGACTGAGATTGATTATTTTTTATGAATAGTGGATATCAAATTGACATAGATGATACTTTTTACAGACGGTTCAGATTGATTATTTTTTATGAATGGTGTAGATCAATCTATATGATTTAGTATATATATTAATTTAAAATCAAAAAATAAATATATATCAAAATTGGTCTCTGTTTGTAAAAAAAAATATGAATTTTGGTATATTTTTTATTTATTTTTATGATATTATATAAAATATATATCAATTTTATTATTATTCTCTAAAAAAATGAATACAATACACATGTCAAGTTCTAATTGATAAAAAACAAAAATAAAAAATAAAAAGGTGGTGGGGCTCGCACGGTTGGAATGAAGTTGAATCAAAACTTAGGTCGGTTGATTTGAAAGGAAAGAAGTCAATTTTTTCTTTTTTCTTTATTTTACTTTTTTTCTATGTGGAGGCAACCGACCGCAAATGCGGTCGCCATAAGGAACACTCTTAGGAAGATGATTTTGTCGCATGTTATATAAATTGATTTGACCGAAATCTTTTTCCATACAAAGGTGAGACTTGATTTTGATTTTTAGTTAATGAACTGTTTCAGCATTTAGTAGAGTCAATGTAAATTGTTGAATCCTTGAAAACTGGTTTCTTCATCATACATTAGTTTCATGAGATGAAAAATCTGTTGTCCAAGTGGTAATGTTTGATTCAAGAGACTGGAAAGAAATGATATTTAATTTTATATTGAGAGTGAATAAACTCATATATAAAATTTATAGTTCCCCAGTCACTTCTTCTATAGTGTAAGACAAACTTCATGGACAACAATGAAAGTTATATATCCCTTCGCTCGAGGTGTAGTGGTTAAAGCACATTGCTTGTGACTAAAATGTCACAGGTTCGAGTTCCCAGGGAGACATTTGAGTGTGAGTTTAAGATTAATGTAAAAAAAAATTATATAGAAAATAAAACGAATGATTGTTACATCCACACTCATTTTACAAAATTATGAAAGTCTAGTGGTAGCAATGTTGGGAATTGGATAGCGTCTATTTTAAGAAACAAGTGCAATTGCATTTGCATGTGGTGGAAAGCTCCAAAGGAAACTCCTACCCCTGTGGCTGTGGATCAACACCACTTTTAGTTTGCTCTCTCTCTCTCTCTTCTATGAATAGCCAATCCAAGTGCTATAGATTGTCATCCCAAAAGCAGTATTTCTTGAATTCAATCAACACACCACTTGTGAGAATTTTGTATCATATAATGGACAACGCAAGCTACCAAGCTGGACAGACCAAGGGCCAAGCTCAGGTAATCTGTCTATATATATATATATGGACAAGAAACAAAGAAGTAATAGAAACTGATCAATGCAGGAAAAGGGCAGCCAAATGATGGACAAGGCTAGCAATGCTGCACAATCTGCCAAAGAATCAGTTCAGGAGGTGCATCAATCATCATCATCATCTTTGTATTATAAATAAATCATTTGAATGCTTGAGTTCTGATTCATCTCGTTTTGTGTCTTCATATATATTTATATATATATATAGGCTGGACAGCAGGCAAAGGAAAAGGCACAAGGTGCCGTTGATGCTGTCAAGGATGCTGTTAACAAATGACTCTCTCTCTTTTTCTCTTTTTTTATTTTGCCAATTTTTTTTATGGATTCTTTCATGTATGGGGAGACAAAACTCCCATCAAATTCTCATTTTCTCAAATCAGATGTTACTTAGTTTATAGTTACCATCATGTAATAACACAAGTGGCAAAATAGAGGGCACTGTTTTTCAATCCATATCCTTTACCATTTTATAAATTTCATTATTATATGAAATATAATATAATACTCTACTAATTATCGACATATGAATGATAATGTAGTTGTATTTTCTGTCCCTAATTGGGAGTGCAAATACATTTTACAATAAAATGCTACATACGTCGAGTGTAATAAAATTATGTGCAAGATTCTAATGATCGTTTCTCACTAGGTGAACACCATCATGCTATAAGAAAATTAAATTAAATTTACGAACTTAAGAAAATATTTGAAAATGAAGTTATCAATGTATTTGGTGGTCGATGTAGGTGCCATTGATCATATTGAACGGCCGCATTGGGCGATCCAACCGTCCAATATTATGATTTGGGCCGACTTCTGATTTGCGAATTTAATTTTCAAGGGGAAATAATAAACATACTAACACAATTAGATCAACTCAAAACTCATTCGAATTTGAATGGTTATTGTAATTAAACCTAAAGTTTATAAAATTATTACACACTAATTTATAATTATAGTGCTGTGTGATTTGGTGCACAATTGTTACAATCTTCAAATATTAAAAAATAAATAATTTCATAAAAACTTTAAGTCTGTATTATAATTAAAAATACATATTTGTCTCTCCTACACTACTGTTTGCTTTTCGCTATCCTCCCCTCCCAAAAACCCTAATCTTCAAAACCCCCAATCTCTCACTCTCACTCTCACTAAGCTTGAAGACGACAACAGCTAGAGATCAAGTACCTGTTCGAATCCGAGACAATGAGAAATCAATGGCTTCGCATGCTTCTCCTTCGCTGCCACACTCCACCTCGGCCGCACAATTCTCAGGTACAACATCTTCGATCCTTAACTTCCTCACTGCTCCACGCACGTGCACTTCACGTGAACCCAAATCCCGTCTCACTACATCGCCGTTTCACGTCATCGCCGGAGTTCGCCGTTGAGCCTCCCAAACCACCGTCTGATCAAGCAGTTCTGCTGGCGGACATTTTTGCTAAACCTGGAATGTCTAATAACGAGATTAAAAACGATTTAGATGTTAAGAACGTTATTATCACGCATGACTTGATTTTGAGTGTGCTGGGGAATCCCGATATTGACCCTGATGTTGCTAGACGGGTTTTTCACTGGGTTTTGGAGTGTGAGAGTGCGAATTTGAGCTCTAAATCTTATAATCTGATGCTTGGGATCTTAGGCGGTAATGGCTTAGTGAAGGAAACTTGGGAATTGATTGAGATTATGAAAAAGAAAGGGTACGGTGTGAAGAAAGGCGCATTTGTTAGAATCTCTGAGGGTTTTTTGAAAGATGGTCATGTTGACGAAGTTGAGAAGTTGAAGGATTTATATGCTTCAGGTTCCGCTAGATACGCTAAAACTGATGCAGGTGGAGGAAATGTTAAAGTAAGCGATTCTTTTAGAATTGGTGAAATAATTGGGAAACAAGTTTGGGGAGATGACGTTGAGAAACAGTTGAAAGAATTGGATGTGGAGTTCTCGAGTGATCTGGTTTCAAGGGTGCTGGAGATTCTTGAAGTGGATCCAAACAAAGCATTGATTTTCTTCAGGTGGGTTGAGGATAGTGGTCTTTTTGAGCATGATCAGCAATCGTATAATGCAATGGCTAGAGTCTTGAGTGCAGAAGATTACAGTCAGAAGTTTTGGAGGGTTGTCAATGAAATGCGAAGTAAAGAGCATGAGATGGAGGGAGAGACCTACATTTGCGCCTCTAAGAAGTTCTTTGAGAAGAAAATGATGAAGGATGCTGTGGATTTGTATGAATTTGCAATGGATGGTGGTAATAAACCTTCTGTTAAGGACTGCACTTTGCTTTTGAAGAAATTAGTGGTCAGCGAGGAACTAGATATGGACTTGTTTCTAAAAGTTGTGGAGGTCTTCAAGGCCAATGGAAATGAATTGACTGATAATATCTTTGATGCACTGATTAAGTCTTTGACTAGTGTTGGGAGGATCAACGAGTGCACTAGGATATTGGCTGCGATGAAGGATGCTGGTTATGAACCTTCCGGTTTGTTGCTTGGTAAAGCTGCCTTTAAGCTTAGTAGTTTTGGAGAAACCGGAAAGGCACTGGAGTTTTTGGATAAGATGGTGCCCTCATCTGATCACACAACTTGGGAATCTTTGGTTAAAGGATTCTGTGTGGAGGGAAATCTGGATGGAGCATTTAGTGGTGTCCGAAATATGGTTAAGAAATTCGGTGCTTCTTGTGGCGGCCGTCCTTTAGACTTATTGGTAGGCGCATATTGTCAGAAAGGCAGACCACTGCGCGCATACAAGTTTGTTTCTGAGCTGGTGATTGATGAAGGTTTAAAGCCATACCATACAACATACAAATCACTAACAAGAAAGCTATTAGCCAAAAAACATTTCAATGAAGCTCTAGATACCATGAGCATGATGCAGAGCCAAGGGTACCCTGTAGACTTGGATTCCTTCACGGTGTATCTCAAAAGGAAAGGAACTGCTGAAGATGCCATAACATTTTTACAAGGCATGACGTCGAAAAGATTCCCAGCTACTCCTGTGTTTCTCCGGATATTTAAGGCATATCTTTCAGCAGGAAGGCAAGCCGAAGCTCAGGAGTTGCTTTCAAAATGCCCAAGACACATTAAAAATGATGCTGGTATTTTGGATCTGTTTGCTTCTAAAATCTCTGCTGAAAAGAAGACTGCTGATACTGCTGCTATGTAGTGTTTAGATGTATCCGTTTTGTTTCTGGAACACTTTTGAGTTTCAGGGACTGAAATGAATTGTTCCTGTTTCCTCCCCATCGATATTTTGCTTATTTATTTCTTTCAGGAGGGTGCTGAATCTACATATGATGGGATGAATAATGTAAACACATCTGGTTTTTGTTTTTTCACAATGCATTTTATAAATAGGTGTATTGAGTTTTGATGAATGTTGATTTGATGAGTTGGTATGAGTAACCAACACTACCTTCTTTATCTATACGATTATTTCAGTTTATAAACTCCCAAATCTACGCAGAAATGTGAAGTTTCTTATCCTCCCAACTTAGCTACTTTTTATCTGATAATGTGATTATTTTTTTTAAATTTTTTTATTTTTTATGTTGGTTTCATGATAAAAGGTGAAAGTGACGAGCTTGTACTTGGGAATATCTTTTTTCTTCAATAAAGAAAATGTGCAGGTGCTAAAAAAAATAAAGATAATAATATGCAGTCTTTTTTCTTTCTTTTTTTTTTTTTTGAAAAAAACAAATATTAAATAATCTCTATAATGGTTTATGTTATTCACAAACCGTTGATTGGAAGAAATAATGAAGACATACTTGTCCCCTACATAATTCTATAAATAACACATCCTCTTCCACTCTTTACAACACTCACAGAGAGAGAGAGGATGAGTAGGGCAGGCATATCAAGCGCGAGAGCAGATGCATATTCTAAGCAGGCATTTTGGCATTGGAATTCTCCATTGCCGTACCTTTTTGTTGGATTAGGGCTGATGATACTAGTTATTGCTCTCGCCTTATTCATCCTCGCTTGTTCCTTCCGAAAGCGCCCTTCTCACCCCGACCAAGAAAAGACGCCACCACCCCCCACAGCCGCCGCCCTCACCGACAACACTCCCAATATCGTCGTCATCATGGCCGGAGGCGACAACCCCACGCATCTCGCTATTCCCATCCCCCCGACGTCTGTCTGCAAGGTCTGATGATTTTGCGACGACGAAAATTTTGTAGTACAAAAGTTTTGGTCTGTAATAAAATTGGTAGAGCTCCTTTTCTTTTCCTGTAGAAATCCTTGGGAAATCAAACTGATACATGCGTTTCTCAAGATTTTTTTTTTTTTTTTTTTGACGAATGCCCTTTTTCCTTTACAGTTCATACGAAATCTTCGACGAATTAATTAATACCCAGTTAATTATATACATAATAAATCTGTGAAACCGACATGAATGAATTCACCAAGTGTAAGAGTGAATTCTTGACTGGAAACCAGATTGAACACTGAATTGATTCTGGTAATGAGCAATGCGATTCAATATTTTATATGAAAATTACTTATATTGACAAATAATTTTATAGTATTTGTTTAGGATGCTGAGAGAACTTCACGACTGTCCAATTTCGACGGTCTGCTTGAATTATGAGTGTGGTGGAATGTTAATTTGTTCATTTTTAATCATGGATGGAACCTTGCTTTTGTAAAAATAATTAAAACGATGAATAATTTAATTAGAATACGATTCCTCAAAAAAAATTACAACCTCTTTAGGCCTTGCCTTTTCTTCAATCAAACTGAACTTCAGTACTACCTCATCAACGAATAAATGTTTCCCATCCACATCCACAATTCTCACTCACATTTAAATTATGACGCAGCATATCGATTCATTTTCATTAACAGTGAGCGTATCTTCATTTAGTTGACTAATTAATGTTTGAGAGGTAGAAGACAATACAATATCGCTTTAATGAAAAAGAAAAAAAAAAAGTGAAGTAATTAATCATAAAAGCAATTTTCTTTTTTATTTATGTAGACCATGGGACGCGGCGGGTGGAGCACGCAAATAAAATTAATATTTACATAAAAAAGAGGATGGGTGGCTGCTTTAGCCAATTAATTTTGTTTTCTGATTCTGTCAATAATAGTCAAACTCTCTCTCTATATCTCAATTCAAGGTTCATGCATATCTTCAACATTATGGCAAAAAGAAAAACGGAAAGAATTGAATAATGTTTTCGAGAAACTTCAGCTGTTAACATGCAGTCAATCTGAATTCAATCGGTGGTGTGCATTTATGTGTGGGTTAATAAGAGATTAATTTGTCAAAAATCCTACCCCATTGAAACGCTTTAAAAACGTCACATTAGGATTAAATATGGCATAAAAATCAGAAATTCAAATATTCTCAAATAAACATGTGAAGTTGCTGAATTTCTTTTATATAAAAAAAAAAAAGAAAAATTTGAAAGATAAAAGAAGAATCCATGGAAGTTATTGCTTGATTTCTGCAAATAGGTTTTGGAAAACGCGGAGAATCGGGTGATTAATGCGTAGGCGGTTTAGATAAAAACAAACAATGTGAGTGGACGCGGCGGGCAGCAGCAGTTTTAACAAACAGTGACGAGTTTTCACATAAATATTTATGTAAGGAGATATGAAGGACTGGAAAAGCAAAAGAAACATTCCATTTTCATTTCCACTCACTCATTTATTTAATAGTAATAATCATTATTTTCTCACCCCATATTTATTTAACTTTTGCATATACCTTCGAATATTCCTTTTAGTACTCACATGTATAGCAGTACAACCTTTTTTTCTCATCTCATTTATGTTTGTACACCTTCCTAGACTAATGCTGGTATGAATATTAATTTAGTTTAAAATTTATGGGTTGATTTGATTAATTTGAGCTTAAATGTGAGTTAGGATTGAGATAATTTAATCCATTAATAATTTTAACCAATAGCCTAGGATCGAATAGCCCGAGGTTTGATAGGGCTGAGTACGAAAATTTAGAGAATGGCTGAATTGATCCGATTATTTTTTTTTAATTAAATTTTAAGTTACATAATATAAATAGTTTATACTCCCTCCATCCCGGCTTAATTGTTCTAGGTTGACCAGACACAATAAACAATGAGTGTGGGTGTAGAGTAAGTTGAGTGAAATTAATATTTTATTGTTGAATGTGAAAAAAATTACCTCTTTTAGTAACGGGACAATAGAGTTGGGACAGACGAAAAGGAAAGTGGGACAATTAAGTTGGACCGGAGGGAATAATAGATTATCAAATTCTTAAAAATTATTTAATCATAATGTTAAAATATATTTAAATATAGATAAAATAATAAAATAATATATTTTTAATATTTAAATGTACATATCTTTTATTTTATTATTAAATGACCTGAAGAAATATTAAAAAAATACTGTAAAAAAAATTATATGTAAATTAATCGGCTCGACGAGCTAGCTCAAAAACCGATGGTTTGAGTTAAGGTTAAGATTTTTTAATTCAAAAAATTTCAGCCTGATTTGAGCCGGACCAAATATCTCTCTATCCTATATAATTGACCAGATTGACATTCCTAAAGGTAGATATTGAATTCATGATTAAACTTTCATATTAACAAAAAATTCAGTTGATTATAATACTTACTAGATAGACTTATCATTAAAAATTGGGGAATTTATTCATCACAAAATCTCCGCGATGGATTTTGAATTGTGGGTGGTTTTACTATGATAAACATGGTGTATGGGTCAATTGCATAGCAGAGAGAAAGATTATCACATCCACGTAGATTAAGATATCGACAATCGACAGTATAATTAAATACTATCTAATTTCCCTCAATCATTATTCAAGTAAACATAATTTTGAGATTGCGTTTAATATCGAAAATCACAGTGCAAGCAAATAAATTTCAAAACTATCACAATTCTCGCCTGCATGCTTGCGAGAGCCATCCCACTCCTCATGCACACGTACGAAGCCACCCCGCGAGTCCTCACACGAGCAAGATTCTCCACACGAGCAAGGTTCACGTTTTGTGAATGATCAACCAAAGAGTGTTCTGGAAGGTGATGACGTGGTGATAGAGGATGAATATCCACCCTAGATTTCAGCATGATTTATTCCTCACATTGTACATCGTTGATAGAGCATCTAGTTTGTTAGATCGAATGAGCTGGAAGCTCAGTTTTGTTGAGCTCCTCGTGTATATAATGTTTCTGATTGTATTCTTTTACGGTGTGAAGAAATATAGAAATCTCTTTTTCATGGCTTTTTCATTGTTTTATCATGGTACCAGAGCCACGGCTCAATAATTTTTATTTTTTTTTCATGGCTACTCCCAACGCCGATGACGACGATCATTACGAGGAACAACTGTTTCTCCATGGCGCTGATCACCCCGGGACTCCCCTTGTTCCGTTTTCGCTCACAGATTCCAATTTTCGGCTGTGGAAGAATGCTGCTATCACAGCCTTACTATCTAAAGACAAACTCGGCATCGTCGACGGCAGTTGTTCCCTACCATCGGCGGATTCGAAATATTTCAGAAAGTGGCACAAGGTCAACAGTATGGTTGTGTCGTGGATCAAAGCCTCCTTCTCACCGGATCTCGTTCAGCAATTTGCCTATATCAATGATGCTGCTGACCTCTGGGCTGAACTCGATGAGCGTTTCAGCGTTTCTAACTTAGCCATGTTGTTCCAGGTGAAGAAGGAAATGACGAATTTCCGACAAGATAATATGGGAGTCACTGAATACTATGGTAAATTGAAAGAGCTCACTGATCAATTCAGTCAGCTTCGTCCGATGGTTGATAACGAGGAGGTTGTCCGATCCCTTGGTGAGAAGAAGTCGGCAGAGTTTCTATCTGGAGCTCGCGCATCTGCCAAAGCTATGGCCCAGCGATATGCGGAAATCAGCAGCGAAGACAGAGCCGTTGAGTTTCTCCTTGGCCTTAATGAGGCTTTTGATGTGGAGAGAAGCCAGATTCTATTATCAGAGCCATTACCTTCGATCAACAAAATCTATTCAACTATGCTGAAGGCCGAGAAGAACAGACTTATTACGGAAAAGGTGCACATGACTGCTGATAATGTGGCCATGGCTGCCAGAGGCACTAATTCGTGGTCTAAGGACGATCGCCGTTCTCGCTCTTTCAGAGATAAACCCAGTCTTTATTGCAGGCATTGCAAGCGAAGTGGCCACACTATGGATTTTTGCTATAAACTCAAGGGCTATCCGGAATGGTGGGATGCTTCAAAGGGCAAGAAAGCTTTGATGGCAATTCGAGAGGCTGACACTCCCTTGGACTGGAATAACTCTTTAACAGCTGGGATAGATAGGATACATCAAACAGCAAATGATGAACATATGCCGAAAGCAGGGGATCGGGCAAACATGGTTTTCTTCGATAATTTTGCTGGTAATCCCTCCAATTTTTGTCTTAGTTCTATTGATTATATTGAAGCTGCCTCTTGGATTGTAGACACTGGAGCAACTTGCCATATGAGCAACAATGTTAGCCTCTTGTCTCACATCCAAACTGTCCATGGTTTCTCTCCCATCTCCCTGCCTGATGGTAGTGTGCAATCTGTATCTCACTTGGGCACTGCGCACCTTTCCACATCAATTACCTTACAATCTGTTCTACTTGTTCCTTCCTTCAAATTCAATCTCCATTCTGTTAAACGGCTTGCAGCTGACTCCAAAGTTTATTGCACTTTTTACTCATCTTACTTTCTGATACAGGATCTTAGCTCTCATGCAATTATTGTTGCTGGTAGAACTGTGAAGGACCTCTATGTTCTGGACAAACACTCTTTTCACCCTCACACCATTCACGCTATCATCTCCATGTCACACACGCCACGTTTGCTGGACAGTTCTTCTCCCTTAAATAAAGCTTTGTTCTCAGCGGGTTTATGGCATTCTCGTTTAGGTCATCCTTCTAGTGTTGTTTTATCTCATTTGTCCGGTTTTATTCCTCTTTCCAAGCACTGTAATGAACTACCATGTGATGCTTGCTCCATATCTAAGCAAAAGCGATGTAGTTTCCCTTTAAGTTCAATAAAAAGTCTAGATATCTTTGAACTTATTCATCTTGATCTTTGGGGTCCTTACAATGTGGATTCCCTCAATGGCTGTCGATATTTTCTCACCCTCGTGGATGATTTCAGTAGAAATACATGGACCTTTCTAGTTCGTTTTAAGTCTCAAGTTTGTTCAGTTCTCCAAACATTCTTCAATTATGTCCATAATTAGTTCGGTAAAACCATCAAAACTGTCCGATCCGACAATGGTAGTGAGTTTGTAAATGTCTCCTGTCATCACTTGTTTAGTGAACTTGGCATCCTTCACCAAAAAACATGTCCCTATACCCCTCAGCAGAACGGGGTTGTCGAACGTAAGCACCAACATATTATTCAAGTTGCCCGTACACTTCTTCTCCATTCCAAATTACCAACCAAATTCTGGGGGGAATCTATACTCACAGCCACTCATGTTATTAATCGTACTCCTTCTCCAGTTCTAAATTGGAAAACACCATATCAATTGTTGCATAAGAAGGATCCTGATTACTCTATGCTACGTGTTTTTGGTTGCCTGGGATATGTCCTACAAAAGGGCGGACATAGAGATAAGTTTGGGTGCAAGTCCTTGGCTGGGATTTTTGTGGGATATTCAGCTGGTCAGAAAGGTTTTAAGATGTATATTCCTTCCCTTCGTAAGTTGATGATTTCCCGGGATGTCATTTTTCACGAAGATGTCTTCCCTTCACACCCCGAACCTTCCTCACATCCTCCTCCATCTTTCAGCTCACCACATCCATCTCACATCGATGATCCTGGTTTCCCTGCATCTGTCTCCCCATCTGCTCCTGATCTAGCAGCACCTCCATCTCATGTCTCACACTCTTCACCCCTTCTCCCTCCACGCCGCAGTCAGAGAATTTCTCAACCACCTTCTTGGCTCGACGACTACGTCACCAATGTATCACATCATTCCCACTCCATCAACACAACCGACTCTTCTTTTTCCATTACACATGCTCATACTAACCTTGTTGCTTTTTTGTCTACTTTACAAGAACCATCTTCTTATAATCAAGCCAGGACTAACATTCATTGGCAGGAAGCTATGCAACAAGAACTGGATGCTCTTGAACGAAATAATACTTGGGAGATCACCTCTTTGCCGCCGGGAAAGAAAGCCGTTGGTTGCAAGTGGGTTTATAAAGTGAAGTGTCATGCTGATGGAAGTATAGAGCGTTACAAGGCGCGCCTTGTTGCCAAAGGTTTCACTCAAGTTGAGGGTGAAGATTACACTGAAGTTTTCTCTCCAGTTGCTAAGGTTGTCACTGTTCGTTTGCTCATCGCCTTGGCTGCTGCCCGAGGCTGGAATTTACATCAGTTAGATGTCAACAACGCCTTCCTTCATGGCTCTTTGAGTGAAGATATTTACATGGTTGCTCCACCTGGTTATTCTAAGGTGCAGCCCGGAGATGTTTGCAGGCTTCGCAAGTCTATTTATGGCCTTAAACAGGCTTCCCGACAGTGGAATTTGGAGTTTACCTCTAAACTTCATACTTTTGGCTTCGAACAGTCTGCTCATGATCATTGCTTATTTCGATATTGTCGACATGGTGAATATCTTTTTCTACTTGTATATGTAGATGACGTCTTACTCACAGGTTCTAACTTGGAGCTTATGGAGAAAGCCAAGTCGTTTCTGGATGCTGCTTTCACTATTAAAAATCTTGGGCCAGTTAAATATTTTCTTGGCATGGAGTTTGTTCGCTCGGCAGATGGTATTTTTATCAGTCAAACCAAATTTGCTACTGATATTCTCCGGGATGCAGGTCTTCTTGATTGTTGTCCGGCCTCCACACCTTTTCCCCCAGGCCTTCGTTTCTCAGCACCGGATCAAGACACTTCACCTCTTCTTGATAAGCCCGAACGGTATCGAAGGCTGGTTGGCAGGCTTTTATATCTTAATTACACTCGGCCGGACATCACCTATGCCGTTCAACAGCTCAGTCAGTTCGTTCACTCTCCAAGGTCTTCACATTGGTCGGCTGCTATCCATGTTCTTCGTTATCTTGCTCACTGCCCCTCGCGTGGCTTATTTTATTCTTCCTCGCACGATTTCCAGATCACTGCCTACAGCGATGCAGACTGGGGAGCATGTCGTTCCACAAGACGTTCACTAACTGGTTTTTGCATTTTCTGGGGTGGTTGTCTTGTTTCTTGGAAAACTAAGAAGCAAACCACTGTTTCTTCTTCTTCTGCAGAGGCCGAGTATCGGTCACTTGCTGCCACCGTGAGAGAGCTTCAATGGATCTCTTTTATTTTACATGATCTTGCTTGCCCAGCCTTGTTACCCGTCTCGCTTTGGTGTGATAGTCAAGCCGCTATTCATATCACGGAGAATCCCGTCTTTCATGAACGAACGAAGCACCTTGAGATTGACTGCCACGTCGTGCGTGATGCTTACAAGCGAGGGTTTATTCTTCCGCTGCACATTTCCTCTCAGAACCAAGTAGCCGATTTTTTCACCAAGGCTCTGTCTACTTCCTCCTTTTCCTTCTTATTGTCCAAGCTGAATCTATGGCAAGTTCAGCTTGAAGGGGGGGTATCACAATTCTCGCCTGCATGCTTGCGAGAGCCATCCCACTCCTCA
>JAPKLW010006770.1:0-16564 GCA_026898455.1 Plectranthus barbatus
AGGACATTACAAGTTGTGTTAGACGCTCTAGATTTCAGCAAATGATCAACCATCTAAATAAGGTTTGATTCAACAAAACCTTTTACAAATAAGTCTTAAGGAAGATTTTAGGGATAATTCCCAACAATTTCCCCCTTTTAGGTGCGATCAAAGCTTACTATCATTTGCTGACCATCAGTGGAAGAATGTCTGTGTTTTACAATTCTATGCTATTCTATCAATCTGACACTGAGTTTTTCCAACTAGGTTCAAGCAACATAAATGATTGAAATCAAATTCCCCCTCAACAGTTGCTGGGGAATATTTCTCGATTAATATGAATAACTTTTTGCAACAAAGCAATATGCTAGAATTTCTCGCATTCATTTAAATCAGTAAGCATTCACATTCATCAATCAACATATAATCGTCATGTCCACATGCAAATTCGTTGAGTACACTAGAAGTGTAGATCAACTAGAGCACACCAGTAAAATTCAGAAGTGGACAAAGAGATTTTGTCAAAATCTGATCCAATTTTATATATATGATATAGTACGTTTCAGTACAAATTGGATACAGAGAAAATAAAAGAAATTGACCTTGTCGTTCATGAGTTGGGCGCTGGCTTTTCCTTTTCATTGTCTGCTGATTTGATCTTCTGAATGTCCGCAAACTTCTCCATAGTAAACTTCATGAAGTTTTCAACAAGAGTTGCTCCTGCTTCTCTTTCAGCAGCCTCACGCTCCAGTTCTTTGGCCAGTTTCTCTTGTTCCATTGCCATCTTTTGCAATTGAAGTTCATGTTTAATTTTCTGCAGTTCTATCTTGGCTTCATGTTCCTTCCTTTGTAGCTCAAGTCTAGCTTCTAGTTCCTTTTGTTTCAATTCTTCCTTAGCTTTTTCTTCTTTCCTCTTTATTTCTTGTTCCCTTATTGCTGCTTCCTGTTTCTCTTTCTTTCTTCTTTCACGGTCAGCTTTTCTTCTTTCTTCCCCCTCTTTGAGTGCAGCCAAAAGATTTGTATCATAGGCCACAACCGTTTCTTCTGCGTGAGTCCTGGTGTCTGCTATGTCTTTTCGAACAACTTCAAGACCTGCCCTGTTTTCAGAAATAGCTAACTTGCTTTCATGGACTTCCGTTCGTATATGAGATACATCGCTCCGTATCTCATCAACTTCTCTTCGCAGATGGTTGGTGGCTGCGTCTATTCTTTCATCAACGGCTTGTTGCAAATAAGAGTGGAAAGCTTCAGCCATATTGGTAGTCAATGTAAGGGGTATCTTCACGGATGTTATGGGAGAGGCATTGAAGGAAGTAGTCATGACGAGTTCCTGACTCGTTGGAATGTCTGATGACAGTTCATGACTAGTATTCGCAGCAAGATACTCTTGATAGCGTAATTCCTCGAGCAATATCCTATGAGCTGCCTGTACAACTTGTGCGACTTCATGAATAAACTGAGCTTCATCTCTCTGAGCTTCTTCAATGATGTTCTGAATGTCAATCTCTATAATGTTCTGAATATCAGTGTCCAGAATCTTGACTAACATCTTATCCGGATATTCGAGTCTCAGAGCAGCACGTTCAGTGGCTCGTGCCTTTCGTCGAGCTTCCTGACGCTCCTCTTGTTGCAATTTATATTCCAACTGACGTTTCTCATAGGCAACAGCCGCTTTGGCTTGTCGCTTAGATAGTTCAATCCTGGCGTCAGAGTATCCATCGGGGGCGAAGGTGGAGTTGGGTAGTCCTGCATTCTGAGAAATAATGCGGTGTTCTCTGATAGCTTGAAGTCTACACATTACTTGTTGATCTGAAAACTGCTTCATCCCTGGAACTTGATCCATCCAATCAAAGCACCAACGTTCTTCACGTCTCCAGAAGTTTAATCCTTTAGCTGCAATGCATATCATCCGCTCTTCGAAGCAGAGTTGATGCATAATATAATCAAACTTCTTCCATCGATAGAACTCTTCTGCTAATAGGCGTCCTTCCGGTATTGACTCATCCAACTCACTGTGGAATAGATCTGCTATGGCTCTATCCGTTTCAGACTCAACAAATTTTTCCATTTCTTCAGCCATAGGTCCTAGATCAGAGTTAGGTATATCTTCGGGATGAACCGGTGCACACCATTGACTGATTCTTCGGAGTCCATAGCGACGTCCTGGTAGTCCATGGAGTGGTATACGAAGAATAGCCTTTGATTCTGTTGTTTCTTTCCTCAGGAACCTTGCATTGTAGATTTCTTCAGCTTCGTCATCGGAATCAGATTCAGAGATGCAAGAAGATCCAGGTTCCGAGAGGTGAGAGTCATCTTCATCTGGTTGATGTGTTTTGGTGTTGAGTTGATCTTCAGCAGATTGATGATCAGGGAGTGTTTCCTTCGGTTGTTCCTCAAGGTGTGTCTGCATTTGCACGCCTGTTAGTATTTCATCGCGAACCCCACTGGATTCTCCCGCATTTCTTCTGCGAGACTTTTTCTTTGGGAAGTGGGTTTCACTGAAGGCTCCAGATGCTAGCCTTTTTGAGAATTCTGTATCTGATAATTCCTCTTCTTCAATAATGATCTGCTGATCAGGTGATATATGTGGAATAGATTCTTCTGCCATGTCAGCCTTTCCTTTTCCTTTCTTCACCGCTTCTTCTGCTAGATGAGGTGGATCAGCATATGAATCTCCTGTGGTATCCCTTATGATAACATCTTCTGCTGTATCTGTTAACTCTTCATTTTCTGCTGGAATTCGACTTTCTCCAGCATTATGGCTTCCTTCTAATGGATGAGGTATATGTTCTGCTGAAGCTTCATTAACTATGTTAGCACTTATTCCTCCGCTAGCATTGCCTTCTTTGCTAGCTTCTTCAGCACCTTTCTTTTGTGCCCTGAACTCTTCAGCAGCTGATTTGACACGTTCGAAGTGCCTGTCTCTGCTTTCGAATGTCAAATTAGTGATGAATTTCTGGTAATTTTTCTTTTCAATGTCCTTCAGAGTGGCAATGCGCCTTCTTTTTGCTGTTCTTGAGTCTTGATTATGCTCTTCGCCAGTCCTGAGAGACTTAGGAACATATTCTGGATCACTGCTGTTGTCAGTAGTATTTTCTATAGAATGCTTTTCCGATGTATTGATTCCTTCAGCAGCTGCAGTACTCGCCTGTTCTGCTTCTGCTTTTTCCATTACTTCCTTGTCAGTCAGAAGTTCTAACTTTCTTCTAATCTTCTTCTTCGCCTTAGTTGCAGGAGGATTTGTAACAACTCTTTTGAGGGATTGAATTGGAACTGCTAAAGTTCCAATAGGAGGTGGTTGCTGTTCTGCTTCTTTAGAAGTCATGATTTCGTTGATCTGGTCAACTGGGAGATTTCCTAACTTTTCAATCTCCTCGAGATTTCGGAAGCATTGATCTGTTTCTGCATTCTTCTTCAGCACTTGTAATTCTTCTTCAGAAATAGGAATGGAGTGTTGGAGAGTGACTTCTACCAAACTAGCTTCATCTGGTTCCTCTGGAGAAGTAGGCTTATTCTTGTCTACGTTAGATTTCCCTTTCAACTTTCGAGGATTTCTGACGTTGACTGGTTTGGGCTTGCGACGTGTTACCGGAATGTAATCGGTAGAGAGAAGTTCAACTCCTTGATCTACTCCTTTGTTAGTAAATAGAATCTCCAACAGTTTGCTAATCTTCAGCCCAAAGTTTACATTTGATGAGAATGTTCCATCTACTTCCATGTAAGCATTCTTCTTGACATGTTCTGCCCAACGTTCAAAGATGAACTCGGCCCAATTGCCTTTAACATTGTCATTTAATGCCATCATCACGGCGTATTTCTTAGCAGAGAGCTCTGCGTATGATCCTGCATCACACTGGAGCATCTTGATTACAATCTCCGCGAGGAGTTTGTATTCCTCTGTCAGGGTGTTGATTGAGGTGTTAGGCTTAAATATTCGCTTCTTCTCTCCTGGCTTCTTCCAAAGGTTCCACCTTCTTTCTATTTCGGCTGTATCAGTTATTTTATACTGAGAGATTTTGGTTCCATAGTTACGAAGACCAAAAGTGCGAGCAAGTAAATCAGCACTCACTTCTATGATGTTTCCATAGACACAAGTTTTGAATGATTTCTGATCATCACTCATAACAGCCCTAGCATAAAATTCAGAAACCATATGCGGATGAAATCGATCAGGTTCAGCAGTGAGATACTTTACCAGCAGTTCTGAATCAAGAAGATCCAAGATCCATTTAGGAAATTGTTTGTTGGCGAGCGGCATGTACAGAATCCTGTCCTTCATAATCTGAGCAACTCGTCGCCGTTCTCCCGAATGCGTGGACAGCTTCTTCTGTCTGGCCATGGTTACTAATGTGTAGTAAGGGATGGACTCATCAATGTCCTCCTTCTTCTCAATGCCTGTGAACTCTGGTGCATGTCGAACATGCAGGGGCGAGCAAGTGGTTGAGGGGTAGATAAATGATGGTGGTTGGAGATTAACATTCTCAGGATTCTCAGATGAATCTGTATTTTGATGAGAGGAGATGGGAGAATCTCGGTTGGAGGCCATGGTTTAGTAGGGTTTTCGGACGATTTGAGGAGGGTTTTTCAGAAATGGGGGATGAGTGAATATCTGAAGGTAGAAATTGAATGACTTTGAAATCTTACTAAGGTGTCGAAGATTTCGAAGTATGTGAAGAAATCAACGGCGAAGATTGAGTTCATCTTAATTTCAATCGACGGTTCGGGTTGAGAGTCAGATCGTGAGTAGAGTCACGTCTCTCGATGCTCAAGTGTGGATGACGTGGCACAGCCCCATTTGTTGCTATCGTCTGAATACATTAAATATTTCACTAGAGCGAAACGCAAACGTCCCACGTCTGATTTGAAAACTTCAGCAGCCGTTTGTGGTAGAGGTGAACAGATGCTACCACGTATTGCATGGTTTCATCATTATAATCTTGGCATTGCTTTTTATGCAAGATCATAATTTCTTCCGATTTGACCTCCGCAGTAAGAAATTATCTCACTTCTTCTTAGTGACTCTTCAACTTCAGCAGCGAACATTTACCAATGCCTTCTCTATAAATAGCATAGCATTGCGATGTAGTTGCTACGACTTCTTGTAACTCTTGCTCTTCTTCTCACAATTTTTCATCAATAAGAAAATATGGAGCAAAATCAATCTCTCTATGTTTCACGACATAGAATTCTCTGTGATGCCGGTTTATATGAGGAATACGAAGCAGATTACCACATAGCAGAGTGGGTGATGTCAAGTCTCCAAGCTTGTGGTTTGGCTAGGTTTATTTCTTTGACGCCTCATACTTTTCAAAGAGAGCATCTACAGTTCTTCTTTCAACAGAGTCAGCCGATCGGAGACTCCATTGTAGGTGTGTTCAGGAACCATTTGGTGAGGTGGAATGTTGATACTTTTGCATCAAAGTTTGGCCTACCGAGGGGTCCAAATTCTGTGTTGGAGTATCGCAGCAATGAGATTGCCCCAGAATGGTCTTCCTGGATGAGGTGGAGGCGATCTGCTGATCTGGATTTCTCGCCTACCCCTTCAGCATATGGATTACTCCCTCGCTACCAAGTCCTCTTTGAGATTGTTTGTGGAATGGTAGTAGGAGTGAATCCTGATGATATGATTTTCTCCCGAGAAGTTTGGAAGGTCATGATGGCGGTTGACGACCGGGCAGAGGTAGATTGGGCGTCGTTTGTCTTCCAAAGGGTCCGGCAAAGTGTTCAGCAGTTCCCGCGACTTCATCTTCCCTACGGAATGCCACTTAGTTGGCTGCTTGAACAGAGATTTAGCGATCTCACTTTAGGGCCCTCGAATCTCCGAGGAATAGACTTTTATCCCTTTGTACCGTTCTCGCCCTTTGATTGAATCGTCTGTTGTAGTAGTCTTTTTCTGATGTATATAAGATAATGTCGTTTTGATCTTTGACAAACTCATATAAATGCATTCAATATTAAACATCTTCTTGATCGTTGCCCTGTCGATCAATTACGCAGTAACTTTGCTAAAATTATAGCAGAGTGATGGTTGGTAGCAGAGTGTCCTTCCTTTAGCAGGGATATTAAGTCTAGCATAAAATCCAATTTTTAGCATAGACCTTAATTCAGTAGCAGAGATTCTATTTGCTAGCAGAGCCCTTGTATCTAGCAGAGACTTCAACGCTAGCGTAGATCTCATTTGCTAGCAGATGCTTTTATCTCTAGCAAATGCTTGCCATTTCTAGCAGAGATTACACCCGCTAGTAGCTGTCTTTATCTTTAGCAGAGATTGCACTCGCTAGCAGATGCCTTTATCTCTAGCAGAGATTACATCTCTAGCAGATGCCTTTATCTCTAGCAGAAATTGTATTTGCTAGCAGATGCCTTAACTCCAGCAGAGCTTTCATCTCTAGCAGATTAAACGACGATGTCGATTGCGTATTCCAAGAATTAAGTTGACCGTTCCGTCGTGGCGTCTGTCTATTCGTAGGATGACAGATTGTTAATAACTCTGGTAGGTTGAATCTGATCAATTCTGACGAGTTGAGTTAAGATCTTTCCTTTATAAATACCCTATTGTAAGTATCCTTGTTGACGCAAAAACCCTTTTCTTAAAAAAAATTTCAAGAAACGAGATGGATTCACCAGGTCAATCTCTTGAATTGCGCCGAAATCAGATCCTTCACGAGGGTGGTTTGTACTCTTTATACAACAATGCTCCGAGAGTGGTAGAGATGATCATGTCAAGGTTAAATCGTAGTGGATTAACCCAATTTGTTACTGCTACTCCAAAACGTTTTCAAGGCGACATTCTTCGAGAGTTCATAGAGAGCTGTTCTGTGGAGGAAGATGGCATTTATGGTTTCTTCCTCGGCAAACTCATCTATTGGTCACCGGACATCTTTTCTCGTCGATTCGGTCTTCCCAGAGGGCCTGGGTCTGTCTTCAGTCATCGGGTGACAGACATTGCCTCTGAGTGGTCGGCATGGCATAAATGGAGACATCTTCCATCGTCGGAATTCTCCTTGTCGGTTTTTGCTTACAATCTGCGCACTCCTTATTGGGTGCTCTATCGTGTGGCCAATAATATGTTGATGGGAGAGTGCTGTGACGACACGTTCTTCTCAAAGGAAACATGGCAGCTTATGATGGCTATCGATGATGGAGCCGACGTAGATTGGGCGAATTATATCTACGACAATGTTCGAGACTACGTCGAATATTATCCTGCCATGCCTCTACTTAACGGAATGCAACTTAGTTGGTTGTTAGAGCAGAGTTTTCCTCAAATATCAGAAGAGCCAACGAATCTTGTATCTGCGGACTTCTTTCCGTTTAGGCCTTCTTCCTCTTAGACTTTTGAGTGAAGTGTTGTCTTCAATTCTCCCCTGTTTCTTGTAATGACATCTTGTTGATGAATGAAAAGATGTATTGAATCTCCACAACCCTTTTCTATAATGTGACATGTTTTCTTCGGTACATGTGATCATCTAAAAATAGTTGGCTGCAACTTCAGGAATTCCAAGAAATAATAATTCCTCTTTTCATATTCCTTCTCTGCTATGCTAGCATTCGTGTCTCAGCAACTTGGTTTTTATCTGGTATGAACTACCACTTTCCACACGCAATCGTCAAGTGTTATCATTTAAGGCGGTAGATGTCTGTCTGAATCAAAAGATTTGCGCTATCCTTTGTTACCCCTTTTAAGCTTTCATGGAATAGAGCGCCAGGAAATCCAGGTAGAACGACTTGCCGTAAGTGGCTTTACCAATACAGGTGGCGCTTCCCCCTTTGTCGAGACTCCTCGACTGCTGCTCTTCTGGATATGAATTTATTTGATAGGACGTAGTAGAAAAGTGTTCTTCCTGTGGATAGAGTCAAGATCTGCCTATATAAAAAAAAACATCACAGTTGTCTCCCTAAACTTCATCTTTCACTTAGTCTTCTTGAGCTTCGTCTTCTCCTCTTTCTTTAATATAGCGTTGTCTTCTTCTCTTGATTCAGAAATGCATCATGTTACAATTGCACCCAGTGATTTGTCTATCACACGCAACCAGATTCTTCATGAATCGGGGTTGTACTTCGAGTATGGTAGCAATTGTCGTGTTCCCAACTTTGTGATGCGAGCTCTGCATGAGAGTTGTTTGACCCAATTTCTGACAACTATGCCGTCAAAGTTTCAGAGACAAGCTCTTCAAAGCTTTATCTTTAGGAGTAAAACTGAAGATAATGCTATCTGGAGTTGCTTTGATAACGAAGTGGTTTGCTGGACTCCGTCCCTGTTTTCTCAGAAGTTCGGCCTTCCTCGAGGTCCAGTTCGAGTTATGAATGCTTTCAACCATTTGACTGCTCCAGAGTTCCATTATTGGAATGAGTGGAGGCAGTCTGCTGACTATGAGTTTTCACCATCTCCATCGTGCTTGCATTTGAAGGAAGAGTACAGAGCCATCTTTGACATTGTTAACAATGTCACCTTTGGTGTCCCTGCTGAAAATTATGTGTTGAACCAAAGGATTTGGAGGCCTATGATGGCTATTGATGCTGAGAGGAAGGATGTTGACTGGGCAGAGTTCTTCTTCGATGGAGTGAGGAGGTGCATCGATCTTTTCCCTCAGATTCCTCTACTAACTGGCATGCAGCTAAGTTGGTTGCTTGAGCAGTCATTTCCTCGTCTGGTCTCTGAAGGGATTCCTTTGATGGGTTTCGACTTCTATCCCTTGAGGGCTCATTTTCCAAATTGTGGTTGAGGAATGCTCTGTGCTCAGCATCCTTTTGACCTTCATGTGACTCTTCGTCAGGTTTACAAAAGAGTGTTCTGTACTTGATGATGTAATTGATCTTTTCTCGTAATTTCTGAGTTTGTAATCCAGAGTATGATAATGAACAATCATCTTCCATGAATATCCGTATAGAAAGAATGAGAGCTAGGACTCATTCATCCACGACAGCATCAAACTCCGTTAATCTCAATCTTCAAGCATAAATCTTTAATCCTGGATATGATAATCCCAGTGAAGTGATAAAATAAAATAATGTGTGTCTAATCGTAGCGAATCACCGTTCCCTGAAGGAGTTAACGTGATTCTTGAGCCATTTGCTTGATTAGACAAGTGACTTCCTATCATCACGATGCATCCACTTCGAGGCGACGATTGGGTTTCCAACATAGTTAATCATTACGTTACTGTTCTCGATGGATCAAATCGTCATTAATACGGTGAATATCAATTGTCTATAAATTGACGCTTCAGGCTCACGTTGCTTCATCACAGTCATCCTTTCAAAAAAAATGTCTTCGCCTTCTTTTAGTATGTTGCATCTCGAAACCTCTGCTTTGTCTCCTTCAAATCCAAATTCGCCATGTTCTCCCATAGATCATTTGACTATTAAGAGAAATCAAATTTTCAGTGAAGAAAACCTTCGTCTGTGCTATGCGAGTGATCCTAGGGTTCCGAACGTGGTGAGGCAGAAGTTGATGTCTTCGGGGATTGACAAGTATGTTACGGTTACTCCTCAGCATTTCCATAAAGAGGAGCTTCAGAAGTTTTTCAGTCAGGCGCGAGTGGAGGGTGATGTCATCTTCGGTTTCTTGAACGATCGATTGGTGAGATGGACTGCTGATTCCTTCGCGAGAGACTTCAGCTTACCCCAAGGTAACAGTTCTATTTTCGACTATCGCTCTGGTGATGTGGCACCGGAGTACTCTTGTTGGAAGCGCTGGAAGAGAGGATATTGGGGCGAGTTCACCACCACGGTGTCTCCGCTAGGTCTTCGTCCTGAGTATGGTATCCTGTATGACATCTGCAACGACATAGTGAACGGAATGTATGCCGATGAAGAGTTGTCCCTCACCAAGGGTGTCTGGCATGCGATGATGGTAGTCGATGATGGATGGCTCCATGCAAATTGGGCGAGGCTTGTGTTTGACCAGGTGAAGGATGTGGTCAACTGCTGGCCTAACACAGGGTTGCCAAATGGAATGCAGCTTAGCTGGCTGCTGGAGCAAACCTTTCCAGATCTTGCTGTTGGCCGTTCAACCCTTCGTCCATCCGACTTCTTTCCAAGAGATCCCCGTACTATGTGACGTCTAATGTCGTTAATCTGATGTAACTTTGTTTCCTTTTTTTTTGTTGATAATGTATGCTCCCCTCTCTTCTCTGTTTTGCATCCACTCTTTCTCCCCCTTTACTTTTAAAGGGTGTAAGTTGATCGTTCTTCCACCAATCTAATATATATGAGGAGTTATCTTTCCATTATCTGCATCTTCTGTACAAAGACTTGAGTATGCTTTTCATAAAATTGACGGGATTTTGTTAGAGAAATCCGTAATAATGATCAGAATCGTTAACATTTGTAATGAGTTGTTAACTGTTCTGCTGTGAGATAAATACATCCTCTGCTGAATAACCAGGAATTCTCTGCTGAATAGATGAGTACTTTGATTGTTGGAAATATTCGATAAGTCTTCTGAGACAAGTCGAGTGAAGTACTCAGGTTCCATAGCATCTCCATATATCGAGTATTAAATCTTCATGAAATCCAAAAAGAATGAAAACCTAATTTCATTCATCCAAGGTCTCGTCTAATTCCATAAGACCCAATTTAATGCATAATTCCTTAAATCTCGACTCTGGGAGAGGTTTTGTGAAGATATCAAAAATATGATCTTCAGTACATATATATTTGACATCAATGTCCTTTTTCTCCTGATGATCTCGAATGAAGTGGTGACGGATATCAATGTGCTTTGTTCTGGAGTGATGAACAGGATTTTTTGTAATACACATGGCACTGTTGTTATCGCAATATATTGGCACACATTCAGAACTAATTCCATAATCCTGCAATTGTTGTTTTATCCAGATAATCTGTGAGCAACAACTGGCAGCCGCCACATACTCTGCTTCTGTGGTCGATGTAGCAACAGAGTGCTGCTTCTTGCTAAACCAGCTTATGAGCTTATGTCCCAGAAATTGACACGTGCCACTGGTGCTCTTCCTGTCAATCTTGCATCCTCCGAAATCTGAATTCGAGTATCCACTTAAAGAAAGGTTGTCGGCTCTTGGATACCAGATTCCTAGTCCTTCTGTGCACTTCAAATAGCGAACAATCCTCTTAGCAGTATCAAAATGTGTCTTCTTAGGATTGGCTTGATATCTTGCGCATAATCCCACAGCATAGGAAATATCAGGTCTGCTAGCAGTGAGGTATAGCAATGATCCTATGATTCCTCGATACAGAGTAGGATTTATATCTTCTCCTTCTTTCTCCAGAGCAGCAATGCAGGTTGTGCTTATAGGAATTCATAGGCTCTTAGTCTTCTCTGGACAATACCTTGCAACAAGATCACGAGTATACTTCTTCTGGTGAATGAAGATTCCCTCTCTGGACTGTTGAACTTGTAATCCAAGGAAATAAGACATTTTTCCCATCATGCTCATTTGAAAATTGCTGGTCATGAGATCGGAAAATCTATCACATAGATCTTGGTTCTTTGACCCGAAAATTATATCGTCTACATATATTTGAACTAGCAGGATACTATCTTCATCTTTGATGCGAAAGAGAGTTTGATCTATCCTCCCTTTCTGAAATCCATTAGATAGCAAGAACTTAGATAAGGTTTCATACCATGCTCTTGGTGCTTGCTTCAGACCATACAGTGCCTTTTTGAGTCTGTAAACTTGATTGCCATGTTCAAATCCTGGAGGTTGTTCGACGTAGACTTCCTCCTTGAGTTCGCCATTAAGAAAAGCACTCTTCACATCCATTTGCATCACATCAAACTCGTGATACGTAGTATTTGCTAGAAATAGGCGAATTGCTTCCAGCCTTGCTACTGGAGCAAATGTTTCATCATAGTCAATGCCCTCGCATTGTCTATATCCCTTGGCTACGAGTATTGCCTTATTTCTTACAACCGTGCCAGACTCATCCTTCTTGTTCTTGAATACCCATTTAGTGCCTATCACACTTTGATGCTCTGGCCTGTCCACTAGTTCCCACACATTATTTCGTGTGAATTCTGCAAGTTCCTCTTGCATGGCATTCACCCAATCAGGATCTAGCAGAGCCTCTTCGACTTTCTTGGGTTCTTCACTTGAAATGTAGCAGGCTAACATTGCGTTGGCATTTCCTCGCCTTGTTAATAATGGATCATTAACATTTCCAAGAATTCCTTCTGGAGGATGAGCGCGCAACCAAGTAGGTGTGACTTGTGTTAGATTTTCAGCATCTGGTACTCCTTCTTGGTCGTCGTTTGCTGTAATATTCCCTTCGTTATTTGTCTGCAGCTCAGCATCGGGAATGCCAGCATTTCCTTCACCATTGTTTGACACTTCTGCTATAGGATCTTTATGATCAAGAACCTCTTCGGTAGGTATTTCAGCAGCTGTCGCCTCAGGAGTGGGAAACTCCGCGGCTGGTAACTCAGCACTGGGTTCTTCAGCATTCAAATGTTCTGCTTCAGTTTGGTCTGCTACAGCTTCCATCGGTGCAGCATTGGTTGTAACTGCATCAGCATCATCTTTAGCATCTCTTGCGGGATCTGGGATTTCCTCGTCGTCTTCATCGTTTATCACTTCTAGGATAGTTGATTCGGTTATGATGTGAGTGGGTTTGGCCTCAGCATGATCGTTAGCATCACTGGCCTGGTCAGCAGTTTGATCCCCTGCTGCGTGCGTCTCGTTTGGATTGCAGTCAGTCATAGACTTAGTCGGATCAATACTCATATTCTCGAAAGAATTTAGAAGTGTATGATCATTGACATCATTAGTCTCATGATTGCTAATCTTTTCTCCTTTATTTTCACTGCGCACTAAAGTAGACTCATCAAAAATAACATTGCATGTTATTTCCACAATGCCAGTAATCTTATTTAATACCCTATAACCTTTATGAGTGGGATGTCCATAACCAAGGAGTACACCCTCGTCAGATTTAGGTGAAAAGGTATTAAGTTTAGATTTACCGTTGTTGTGAATATAACATGTAGAACCAAATGCACGTAGATGAGTTATAGATGGCTTACGACCGTGATATACTTCATAAGGAGTTTTGTTGAATCTGCTCGTGATAGCACTCCTATTCTGTGTGTAGCAGGCAGTCATGACTGCTTCACCCCAGTATTTACCAGGAAGGTTGGAGTCTGCTAACATTGATCGAACGGCTTCTTTCAGCGTCCGATTCCTTCTTTCTGCTAACCCATTCTGTTGAGGAGTCCTTGCTGTAGATTTCTCATGTGATATTCCCGCTTCAGCGCAGAAATCCATCAGCACTCCATTACAGAATTCTGTTCCATTGTCGGATCGAATTCGCTTTACAGTAACTTCTTTACTGTTTTGCTCTTTAAGAATCAATTCTGGCAAAATAAGCTTCACTTCGTCCTTTGTCTTTAATAGGCGTACCCATGTGTACCTGGAGAAGTCATCAACCACCACTAGTGTATATAGACGTTTACTTACAGTGGGTGGCGTGACTGGACCAAACAGATCCATATGAAGCAATTCCAGAATCCTTTGAGTTGTCTCCTTTTCAGGATTTGTTTTGAAGGATGATTTGGACTGCTTTCCTTGTTGGCATGATTTGCATATTCCTTCTTTGCGGAAGGTGTTATTTGGTAGACCTACAACAAGCTTATGTTTGGCAAGATAGTTAATGGTCTTGAAATTTAAGTGATTGGACCTCTTATGCCATAGCCATGTTGTTTCCTCCTTATTGAGAGCTAAAAAGCAGGAATGTTGTTGACCGCTTTGCCAATCGACAATGTATAGTCCACCTTTGCGGATGCCTCGTAGTTTTACTTCTCCTGAAACAGCATCAGCAATAGCACAACCAGTATTTTTAAAGGATACAATATACCCGTTTTCACATAGTTGACTAATGCTGAGTAGATTATGCTTCAGGTTGGAGACGAGCGCTACGTTGACGATTCTCAAGCCATTCCTTTCAATGCAACCTCGTCCAACAACTTCTCCTTCACTGTTGTCTCCGAACTTGACTCTTGGTCCGTTGAATAATCTTCTTATGTCTGAGAATAATTCTTCATTCCCGGTCATATGAGCAGAGCAACCGCTGTCCATGACCCATTCATTAGATATGCATGTTTCTGTAGCTATGGAGTCCTGTTCCTGCAAGTAAATCAAGTAAATTTAGGTACCCGTTTAGTGTCGGGTCCTGCAGGATTAGCATGAAGCATAGTTCCTTTCGGAACCCACATCTTAGTGATTTTCAAGACTTTTGTCTTGGTTTCACTATTCACCACTTTCTTGACCTTTGGCACAAAACTTCTATTTCTAGGTGAATGAATGAATTTAGCCGTCCTTGCCCTTGAAAAATAATGTGGAATGGGCTCAGGCTTTGCATAGACATTTCTTCTATGCAGTGTATTCTGCGGGTAGCTAGGTCTCACAGCATTGTACTGTGTAGGCCTTCTCTGATGAAGATTAGGATGTACTATCTTTGCACTAGAGTTATAACGCTCAGTACTCCTAGGATTGGTTGAGTAGTGTTTAGTGTATACTCTAGAATTCCTCTGTAGAGGTCTATCAAATACTTGCCTATTATTCATCATTTGATTCTTCTGCTGAGGCTTAGAGTTGCGTCCAGCATTTGTCCTTGGGATCCTCTGCTGAGGTCCATTGGATAAAGGCCTAGCAAACTCTGTCCTCTGCTGAGATCCAGCAGATGAACCATTGGCTATCTTTGATACAGTCCTCTGCTTAGCTTTAATGAGCACACTCTGCTGAGATTTATTCTTTGTTTTAGTTAAAAACTTAGCAGACAGAGTTTCAGCAGACACTACTCCTTTACCTTTTTCATTAGAGCTATACCCTGCAGTTACAAACGAAATTGGATTCTGCATAAAAGAATTATCATTTGATTTTGACATTCTTTTTGATGATTCACATCCAAGTCCAGACTTATCAGAGTGATGTCTTTGACTACTTACAAGGGCATTGAGAGCAGCCTTGCTGGATGCATACATGTAAATACAATCCTCTTTTGGTTTGTTTTTTAATGCTTGATTTTCCTTTTCTAACGTTTGAAATTTTTCTGACAACTGTGAGAGATCTTCTTTTAATTTGAAAAATTCTTCACGTTCTAACCTCAGCCTCTCGACTTCCTCGGTTAAGCTTGTAATGTGAAGTTTTAATGAGGCATTTTCTCCCACAATCTCATTTTTGATCTCATACATTTTTGCAAATTCTAATGATAGCTGCACTAAATAGTCTTCTTCGGAATCAAAATGTGATTCCTCCGATTTGTCTATAATTTGATTGCTAGATGAGTTAGTGGACAATACCTCTGCTTCCTCAGCAGCGAGAGCTGATTCATTGGTTTCCTCAGCAACATTGTCCGCATCAGCAAATTGGTCTTCAGTGATGTCTGCCATTAGTACGAACAAGGCTTCTTCACTGTCTTCTTCTTCTGATGAGCAGTAAAATTCTTCTTCATCAGCAATCTCCGTCCTGGTTAGCAATGCTTTGGTTACGGCTTTCATGCTTCAGGCGGTCTCGTTCTTCTTTGCTGATCTTTGGGCAGTCATGCTTCAAGTGATCTGGAGAGCCACATTCAAAGCAATTTCTAATTTTTCGCTCAGTTGAGCGGTTAGTCGTTGATGAAGGAATTTCTTTCGCTTCCTTTTCAGCTTTTGCTTCATTTAGCATCCTCTACATTTTCTTCATTTGTTCTTCCAGTTCATTGATCTTTAGATCAACTGCTTGTGTACCTGCACTGGAAGTTCCTTCTTTCGAGGGAGATGCTGGAGTAGGTCTTTCTGGTTTATAGAAAGATCTTTTTGTCTTGAATTTATTATAGTCCTTCTTAGCAAAGTATGCTAAGTCCTCAGCGTTCCCAACATATTGTGAAGAGGCTTGTGCTACAGCCGTTTCATTCTTCTTCGACTGATGTATAATAAATTCATGAGCTTTAAGTTGAGCAAATACCTCAGATGTAGTCATTTTGTTGAGGTCTTTCTCACTCAAGCTTGTTACTTTTGCCACGTGCTCTAGGTGAGCTCTCTTCTTGTCTTCACTGGTGTACTCATCAAATGGTTTAGGAACCATTTCAGGTCTTGGAGGTCTTGGTTCTCCTCCAGCAGCATCTTCAGCACGTCCTAGTCCTATAAAAGTGTTAGCTTTCATAATCTGAATAGGACCTCTTAACAATATGTCAGCCATCTCAGGGTGTATGCTCTGAAGTTGTATGAGAGCCATCTTCTTCCAAGATGAGAAGTTCTCTCTGTCATATTCTCCAAGGGAGTGGTTCATCATTTTGTATGTTCCTTGAAAGGTTTCCTGAGCTGAATAGATAAAACAGGAGTAAAAGTGCAAGGAAAAAGATAGATCTGGTCTTAAAGCGACTCAGAAGTAGTCGGTTTTTCAACCTCCTGCTCTGATACCACTTGTTGGTCCCGAAATATCAGAGTCGTCGTGTTAGAAACTTAACACGAAATGCAGCGGAATAGATTAAAGTCTCTTGCACTTAATGTTGTCAACAAAATGTTTCTTAGCTCAAGTTGTTACTTAAGTTTGCTTACAGATATACTCTAGCAACTTTGTTGCTAGGTTTTAAATCACGCTTTGAACAGTTAATTAATAAAACA
>JAPKLW010006771.1:0-16563 GCA_026898455.1 Plectranthus barbatus
TTCGATAAATTATTACTTGCCCTCTGCAGTGGTCTGTACACTTGCAGTTATAGCACGTTGCAAAACGTGCTATCAATACTAGAACACTTAGAGAGTGTTAAGTTTTAAATTCTTGCAAGAATGTAAATAAGGCACTAAATTCAAAAGGATCCGTAGAGGTTCGGACACAAAAGTCATATTTTCTCTCTTCATACCTTAAGTCTGGAAAATACTAAGCTCAGAATACAAAGATTTTCACGATCTATTGCAAGCTGATGAATGTCCGTGTCCACTTGCTCACTCGTCCAGATCGTTGCTTCCTCTGCTTCGCAGACTTGGAGTGTGGGGGCACACCACACAACCTCCTCCTCTGGAACTTTGGGAACTTTAACGTTCTTCCCGGAATTATCGATACTTTGGCTAGACACCCATAGAAATCACAGCTCGGAGAAAGACTGTGACTGTTGTGTTCTTACTTAGAAAGTAAGAACACCAAAGAAATAATTTGTGCTAGAAGGCAACAAGTCTCATGTCCAAGACGACACATGGTAAGCTTAGAAAAAACCTCGAACTTTAGAAACCTTGAGTTTGCAATTTTTCAAAGTTTCGTTACTTGATTTGAAATTCGGTCTCCTCTCTTGTGTGGGCACTTCATCTATTTATAAGCGAAGTGTGAGAGGTTTGAAAATATAGCCGTTTAGAGACAATATGGATATTGTCTAATCCAGAGTCTCTTTTCTCTGTTGTGGCCATGTTGCTTCCTAGAAAATCTGCATTTGCTCCTACTTTTATGACAAAAGATGTTGACTTGTACTTTGTGTCATAACAACTCTTTTCGTCAGTTTGAGGAATCCTAACTAGTTGAGCATCAGGATCTCCAGACTTTAAGTAATCTTCATTCTTAAAGTATGGCTTTGAAAAGTATTTCTCTGACTTATTCTCTTTGTCTCTATGCGCAGATTGGAATATCTTGTAAACTGGTGTCCTCCAAGCTGGTGACATCTACCAGTTTCTCTGAAAGTGTGAATCCCAAACTGGTAAACTAATTACCAGTTTCTTCTGACTCTTTGCGCATTAAAAACTGGTGGATTGTCATTTTGTCTTGATCAGTTTTATTACAACTCAATAAATATTTTAACAGAACATTACAAGATTTGCACAAACTAGAACTTATCTAGAGATACTCTAAACTGGTGATTTCTATACAGTGTTTGACACATCAAAACAATCAATAAAATGTAGGAATACTTACTAACATATACAAATCATAAAGTATCCTATGTGCAATGCAAGGGTGGTGCAAAACTAAGGGGGCGTTTGGTTTAACTGTCGGGAATCATTATGGGTATGAGTTTGATAGTAAAGGGAATGAGTATGAGTTTATTTTTTGGGAATCATTCTCAATTATGATGTTTGGTTTATGAGATGGGTTTAAGAATCATTTTCAATTCTGATGATTGATTTTTTAAGTTTATAGGTTTATAAAATAATTAAAGTATTATATAATTAATAATTAAAAAACAAGAAAATAAAATTATATTATAATAAATAAATAATTTGTTTATCTTCTTATTTATTTGATAAAATATAAAATTAAGATACAAAATAAATAATTAATTTATTATTATTATTTGGTCCATTTTTCCTTTTTGGGGTGTCCCATTTATATGGTCCATTATCTAAATTTAGTATTGTTTTTTGCTTGTGTTTTCAAATTTACCCTTATAAATTGAACATAATTAATAGAGTTATTATTAATAGTTATTGCTAAATAAGGGTAATTCAGAAAATTTGTTCAAATATTTAATGTATTCATAAATGAGTTTTGACATTCGTGCAAGTTAAAACAGGACCAATTAAATGGGACGGAGGGAGTAATATTTTAGAATAATAATATAAAAATAATAAAAAAATAAATAATTAATTAAATAATAAAAATTCAAGAAAATATAATCATATGAAAATAAATAAATAATATATTTATCTTCTTATTTATTTTATAAAATATAAAATTAAGATACAAATAAATAATTAATTTAATAAAATTATTATTATAACATATTAAAAAGAATAATATATAATTATCATAATATTTTTGAGTAATATTAAAATAATAATATAAATAAATAAATAAGAAATAAATAATTTTGGTAATGAGATCTCAAAAAAATGAAACCCACCATTTTGGAGGGTTTTGTTAATTCCCAAGTATTTGAATATCAATGTATTATTCCCATTTTTTCATTCACATACCTTTTAACCAAATGGTGATTTTCGAAATCATTTCATTCCCTCATTGTGAAACTCATCAACTAAACGGACCCCAATTCTTTAATTCCAATTTTTTAATGTTCGATTTCAAAAATCTCCTATTCGAAATTCGTAAAATATTACAAATTATTTAATTGAACCATTAACTTACAACGTGAATCTCGTGCTAATTGTAACAATCTCGTAAAGAACTTAAATTCCTTTTGAATTAATAATCTCTGTTCCTTTTACAGCTTCATGCATTACATAAATTATCATTACTCAAAAAAATGGAGCAATAGGAAAGGATCCTCAAACATGGGATTCCTTCTTAATTTCATCAAATAAATTAGTAATAAATTAGTATGCAAGCCAGATTAATCATATCAAAATTCTTGGGGTTTTTTTTTTTCCATTCTAAAATATATAGTAATAAAGTGTAAAGTTTTTCAATGGATGTATGAATCAAATTAATATAAATAATTTAAGGAAAACTATAAATTTTTCTTTAATATATTGGCTAACATTAAAATTTATTTAAATTTTTTTGGCATAGAAAATTATATCTCAATGTTTGATGAATTAGTAAGATTTACTTCAAAATTTTCATTTTATGGATTCTTACACTAATATTTACTTTTATTAGTTAAAAATACTTTAAGTGATTGACAAGATTAAAAATAGAATGAGTCCCACATTATAAAAATACAAATTATAGTAGTTATTTATCTCGTCAATCGCCTGTGATATTTTTAACCAATAAAGATAAATATTAAGGTAAATTTCATAATATGAAAAAATTGGAGTAAATTTTTCTAATTTATTAAATATTAGGTATAATTCCAAACAGAAAATTTAAAATAAATTTTAGTGGCGTTCGATATATTAAAGTAAAATTCATAATTTATTCATATTTTAATTCATGCACCTCATTGAGAGTCTCTTGCATCATTTAAAAAGAAAGAATAAAATTAACCCTTAATACAATTAACTCTATTAATTTTTTGGGAGATGTTCAAAAACAAATTCAATGTGGGTTTGTGCTCGGTCCAAAGCGGATAATATCATACCAACGTCGGAGTCTCGGTCCCAACAAGTGGTATCAGAGCTCAGGTTCGGGCTGCGGAGGAGACCGAGTTTGTGGTGGACTATGGTGCATGTGGGAAGCCCTCAATTGTTGAGTGGAGATCGTTCTTGAGTGCCTTGTGTCGAAAACTTCTTGACAATTGGTCATGCAACGGGTCTCGAGGGTTGACGACAGTGCAAGATGGTGAAGTGACGGATCTAATAGCTCGAGGGGAGGCCACGAATATGTGGGCTATTGGTTTGAGGGGAGGATTGTTGGGTAACAAACTCAACTTGATGGGGTTTATAACCACCACATTCAAATCATCAACCAATGAACACAAGAAATAATCAACAAATGAGCCAATCAAAGAAACGACACAAGAATTTTAGCGTGGAAAACTCTTGAATAAGAGAAAAACCACAGGACCCGTAGACCGCTTAAATCATCGACTATATTCAACAATAATGGATACAACACAATCCTCCCTAGATCAACAAACTAGAGGCACACCAATATTCATCAAGATCAAATACACAAGATCTTGGTACACTACAAACCCATCAAGATTAAACACCTAATCTTGGCAACTAAGAAGAAACAAGATGAACAAGAGAGGTGACAAACCCAAAACATAATGATTTATTTTGCCCACGAGCAGACAACCTTCTACTCCTAAAAAACTAATCTCCACCGTTCAGAATGATGACAGAGGAGTCACGAACCTGCTGTCCAATGACGATCCAACGGTGCAAACTCCGGCAATCGGCGTCTTACTGCGGCGCTACAGTGTAATCCGAAAATGTTGAGCCCTTTCGTTTTTCTTCTTTCTCTATGCTTCTCACTAGGGGTGGAAATAGGCCGGGCCCAGGTAGGCTTTGCTCCGATAGGCCTGGGCCTGCGAAAAATTCACTAAATCTGGGTCTGGCCTATTTATTATCATAGGCTTTTATAAAGGCCTTAGCCTGGCCTTTTTAGTGAAATAGGCCGGGCTTTTAGCCTACTTGAGGCCTATTTAAGCCTATTTAATAATTTATTTAAAAATTATTTTTAAATTAGAAATACATTATTTATTTTATAAATTAAATATATGTATATATATATAATATAACTTAATAAAAATAAGAGAAACTATGTAAATCTATTTCAAACTTGAAATGAGTTCTTGAATCTAATTTGGACTTTAGAATATAAACTATTAGTATAAATATTCAAGTTCTATTAAATTATGAATTTAATTTTTTATATACAATAATAAATAAATATCTAATAATCATATACTCCCTCCGTTCCAAGTAAATTGTCCACATTTCATTTTTCGTCTGTCCCACAATATTAGTCCACTTTCCTAAAATAGCAAATTCTCTACACTCATTAATAAAATATTCATCACACTAACTCCCACTACCACTCACATGCATTGGTTATCGTGCCCGGTCAAATGTGGACAATTTGACCGGGACGGAGGGAGTAATATATAATTTAAGTAGGCCGGCCTGTTAGGCTTGAAAGGCCGGATTTGAAGCCCGAGCCTAAGCCTATTTAATTATATATACCATTAAAGAAGCCCGAGCCTGACTTTTTAATGAGATAAGCCGAGCCTATGTAGGCTTTAAGTAGGCTGGGCCGTAGGCCCCTCTCGGGTAGCCTGACCTATTTTCACCCCTACTTCTCACCCAGAAACTGACTTCCCTTTTGTTTAGAATATAAGCCTAATGGGCTTATTTATTAGTCAGGCCCACTAAGTGTGAATTGACCCAACACAATTATCCCACATCATTAGAATCCACAATTAACTCTATTAGTATTAGGCCTTTTGAAAGATGCTCAATAATAAATTCGTGCGAGCTTGTGCTCGATCCAAGGTGGACAATATCATATTAATATTGGAGTTTCAGTCCCAACAAAACTCACGTACTCAAAGTTGTCCCACGAATTTTCGATTTTCTTTACTCTTTAATACATATTTTTGTAAAAATAAATTTAAATAATACCGATCTCACAAGATTGAGGTTAAACCCACGATACTTGGACCCTGCATTCATTTCTGCATACTGGAGAATATCGACATTGACGTGTTTGTTTCGCAAAATTGTGTTGTCAAATTTGCAACAAAAAACACAGTGGACCAGAGGAGAAAACCAGTAGAATCCAAACACGCCTTAATATGCAGTAATTATATGCCTGCGGAAGTCATAATCTTGCTCCCAACCACATTCATCACATGCTAATAATCTATTCTACATTTTAATTTTTAAAAATAAAAATCTCAACTTAGATATTTATTAACATTCATTAATAACTTTGATTTATATTTTGTTGATTGACTATATTTTCACATTCACTCCTGCAAGTCTTCTTTTAGGCAAAAAGTCATGTGTGAATGAGATCGTGTCATGATTTATAATATATTAGAATTTTTATAAATAATGCATTTATTCAATTTAAATAATATATTTATTTAATTTAAGGTTTCGAGAAATAAAATATTTATTTTTCACTTTCTTAAAAAGATTGCGAATTCTATCTTACAACCAGAAACATAAGACAAATAATTCGAGCTCGTGAAAAAAAAAGGAAAAAAATTTCTTTGGGCAACAACATGAAAGAATCTTGTTAATTTAAAACTTGAAAGATAATGTTTAAAGAGGGAATAATTTTAAATGGCAAAAGTTATAAAACACATCCACCAAATAGCACCTCTTATGAAAAACTCCACAAAATAGCAAAAGTGTACTTTATCTGTAACTGTCTCAATCTCCCAATCATTTTTGTCGATTAGTGTGAAAAGTCCAACTGTTTGATTATTTTATTATTATTCATTTAGGGTTAATTTAAAATGTAATAAAAAACATTGTGCGGACTTCAGATTTGAAAATGGGATGGAACTCGCTTTGAATTGGGCTTGAAGTAAATCAATTCAGATGGAAGTCGGCCATTCTAGCTGGAATTCGGTACTTGGTTAAATCCGAAATTATTTCGTATGGAATTCGGTTTATTTCTGCTTTATTGTATGGAATTCGTATGAAAATCGGTTGGACTTCGTATGGAATTCATATGGAATTCGGATTAAATCAGATGGAACTCGCTTAAATGAGGTGGAACTCAACAAAAATGGAATGGAAGTCCAATTTAGGATTTAGGGTCGTGTGGGATCTTTTGAAAATTACATTACATGTTGCGATTCTCAAGTAATATAAATCATGTAAAATTTGTTCGTATTTAGAAATGAAATACGAAGCACATAAAATATAAATTATGGGAATCACAAGCACATTCAATCGGAATTTCATGTCCTCAATTTAAGACAATTAAATCAAACATATTACAATACGTTATGCAATACATTTCCTAAAAACCAAACAAATTAATCAGGCGGAACTCTTTCTGGACAGCCACGTTTCGTGTGACTTGTAGATCCACATATACTGCATTTCTTTGTAGCTCGTCGTCTAGTGGTTGATGTTTGTCCCGCCTCTGCTCCTGAAGGACGACGACTATTTCTGGGTCGACCAGCTTGCCGATTCACAATCGGCGGCAAAACAACACAAGCTTGTGCTTCTGGTGATACAATCCACTCATCTTTGGGAGGCAGTGGGTGTATGACCCCTCCATATATTTCTTGCCAATTCGATGTCTTGTAGTATGACCAAACGTAGTCATATACACTCGTACCCTTGAAGCTGTGTCAACAACAAAGATTAAGTAGTGAACATTATAATTAAAGAATGATGTATTTATATATTTACTAACCGAATTGCAGCAATAGCATGCGAGCATGGAATAAGATCCAGCTGAAATTCACGACAGTCGCACAAGTTGTCTTGGAGATCAACCTTCCACGTTGTATCTTTGAGGCTGACTTTAAATTGATCATCACTAATAGCCACAACAGAGTATTTGTGTGAGAGCTCCACCATTGGAGTCATTTTGGCCACGCATTCCTCAGTCAACTCTTCGGTTCTTGCAAACGCCTTAGCACGCCTTTCGTCAAACCATTTTTCTACAATGTGCCTATATAGCTCGACAACGGAACAGATCGGCAGACGTCTAGCATCTAACAGTCGGGAGTTGAATACTTCGGCTGCATTCGATGTCATGAAGCTATATCGGCGAACTGGGCATTTTGATCTTGCCCACTTTGCCGGTCCGAGCATCATGAGTTTGTCGTAAGCTGCCGGGCAATATTGTGCAATCTGGTCAATTGCCTTCTGATAGATTATAGGACGGTAAGCATAGGCTGCCTTATGGTATAACCTCACAATTGGAGCAGTGAAGGTTGTCAACTTGCTCTGGATATGGTAACAACACAAAGCGTGTGTTGCCTCTGGATAAACCGTACTTACTGCGTTTGCTATGCTGATGTGTTGATCTGAAACAATCAGCAAATGCTCATCAGAATTGAAAGCCATTCGGATCCGGGACATAAACCAAGTCCAGCACTCATCATTCTCGATCGGTGCAAATCCAATTGCCAGAGGAAATATCTGCTCGTTGCCGTATTTGGTTACAGCAACCAATAGCACACCTTTATTTCTGCCCTTGAGGTGTGTGGCATCAACGACAATCACTTGCCGTAATAAAGTTGAGAATGTTGCACGCGACACACCCAAACAAACAAAAAACTGTCGTAGTCGTCCATCTTCGCCGATATTAAGATCGGTAATGGTGCCGGGATTGTGCTGTTCGAGAACATAAAAATATTTCGGCAGCAAGTTGAAAGAATCCTCTAAGCCACCATATATCATAGCTATGGCTCCATTTCGAGCTCGTAGGGCATTGCTGTAGCTCACCTTAATGCCGAAATTATGTTGCAGCTCCGCCATTATATCTCGCGGTTTCATGATCGATCCTTGTCGGCGCATTCTTCGGGCAAAATATGCAGAGATAGCCTTCGAGCGTATAGTTCTGCTTCGGATGTTGTCCATACTTGTAACACAAGTATGACTCGAGCAGAATTTGTATACAATCCAACATCCATCTGAATTAGCGGCTCGAATCATGAACGAACAGTTATCACTGCGGCTGCAACTATATTCCACCCGAGTTTTGGTAGATTGCGACACTTTAAACTCAACTTGATGCTCCATGTGCAAAAGTCCGACAGCCACATACAAGTCTTCTTTAGACCAAAACAATGATCCTTTTTGCAATTTCTCGTCCAATACTGCTTGAACATCTCGTGATATAGGTACGTCGGATGTATCTGCTGGAATTATCGGCAATAACCAGTTGTTCATTTGATGACTTAGGACATCAACTATTTCAGCCGGTAAAGGCTGAGTCGGGACCAGGCTTGATACAATGGCACCGATACCACCTTGTTCTCGGACCCAAGCGGTGAAATCTTCAATTGTACAATTGAATAACGAAGTATTGTAATTGTAGCGTTCATCACCATCGGATGATTCCGTATCGAATTCTGCTTCGTCGTCCTCATCTGAATGGACAACTACATTCGGATTTTGTGTGTCGGCACCGTCTTCATCATCATCACCCTCATCACCACCATCATGGTTGCCATCATCATCACTATCATTTTCAGGTGCATTGTAGTTTAAATCGGGGACTGGAGAACTTCGACCTCCACTGCTTCCTTCTCCAAACATCATGGTTGTAGAAAAATGATGTAGTTCTTCTGGTGTTGGACTATAAGGGTTGTGCGGCTGTGGGCTCAATGAAGCCATGTATGGCCTGTACGGAGATGGTTGTCGACGAGAGCTTCCAGCAGCTTCATTTGATTGCATGTTCATCACTAAATAAAGCTTCGGCTCCCACAACATGTTACAAAGCCGTTGAAGGTGTGTATCCGTAGCCAGCACTGAAGGAACCGTCCTCCCACTTCTTGTTTCAGCTAGATAATAAAGGGTGTAAGAGCCCACCATGGCATGAGCATCTAGGATGTATTGAACATTTCTTTGGAGACCTTCTATCGTGATATCATGAGTGGATATCATGATAACTCGTTCTTCACCGCCGATGTAGTTGTATGCATTGTCCCATTGACCATTGTAATGCAAAATGATAGAACGAAAATTTTCCATATTTTTTGAGAAAGCGTGTTTGATTGTGTTTGATTTTTTGAGAGAATTTCCTGAGAATGAGTATTCGATTGCATGAGAGAGTGTTTCAAATTGAATGAGTGTTTCACTTGCGACAAAATATTTTCAGTCATGAATAATAAGTTTGAATAGTTATAATAGTAATATTTCTGCATCTTTGTACTATTAAATTCAGAAATACATGTGATATTTATTCCAACTCCGCAAATGTTGGCTTTATTCAATTGAATAAAGTCGAATTGAATGTGTTTGCATGCATGTGAATTATTTGAGCCAGTTCCATCCCATTTGACCGAGTTCCATCCACAATTGGGTAGTTCCATCCAATTTATCAGAGGTCCATTTGTTAAATTAATTGCGAGTTTCATCCCAATTTTGCGAGTTCCATCCTCAATCGGCGAGTTCCATCCAATTTAACAGATTTCCATTTGTTTAATTAAATAGCGAGTTCCATTCAAAATCGGCGAGTTCCATCCGAAATTGGCGAGTTCCATCCCAATGCTATTGACTTAATGAAGACCAACATCCATCTATGCGTATTATTTTGTTTTTTATAAGATTATAAATGATTAACATCGTAAATTCAAGCACACTCCCAATTGAATTTACGTAAATAATAAAACAATTTGCTACAAAATTTGAAGCAATAAATTACAAGCAAACTCACAATTTTATTAATAATTTTCTAAAATATTACACAATTTGATACACATTTATATCTCCATAACGTGATCGCTACTCGAAAGAGGATTTTTCCTACGTCACATGGAGTAGCGATCACGTTATGGAGATATAACCTCCATAACTAGGGAAAGCAATCAAAAGATGGTTGCTAGGTTTCTGGAAAAGACATCAAGGTGAAGGAACAAATACAACATTTCCTTCACTAGCTCGGTGTTTTCTATCAAAATGTGTATCAAATTGTGTAATATTTTAGAAAATTATTAATAAAATTGTGAGTTTGCTTGTAATTTATTGCTTCAAATTTTGTAGCAAATCCTCTTAAGAATAATATTATTAATTAGTACATTATATTCTTAGGAATATAATGTTATGGTTACATTATAATTGAAATTAAACTGATATTTTACGAATTAATAACATTATTGATAATTGGGGCGAGTTCCTGCCCAATTTATCGAAATCCATTCCAATTGGAACGAGGTCCATCCCAATTGGACGGACCTCGTTCCATCCGGATACGAAATATTGATAATTGGGGCGAGTTCCACACCAAGTTATCGAGTTCCATCCCAATTGGGACGTGGTCCAGCCCAATAGGACGAGTTCCATCCGAAATGGACAAAATATTGATAATATTGCTACTTAATAATTAATAAATTAGTCCTCGAAATTGGGATGGAAGTACTAGAATAGGGATGGAAATACCCAAAAAAGGGATGAAACTCGGTGATTTTGAATGGAATTCGTCCAATTTATGCAAAAAAACCAAGAATATGCGGCTCAATTTACTGAACCAAAAACCATGTTATTCGCACTCAATTAACCGACCCAAAAAACCATCATATTCCATCAAAAACCATCATATTCCATCATAACTTAACAAACCAAAAAACGAAGACATTCAAACAAAAATAATTCAAAACAGATCAAACCAACATATTCGAATATCTAAATAAACAATTTAAAATATCTAATACAAATTCTACATCACTCATCATATGACAAATCAAATAAGCAATGAGCCATATACAATCTATATCTTTCTTCACATCCTTCCCTCTCGGCCCAATGTACATTCGGTCGCCCACAAATCAACTGGTCCATGAACATGCATGCATACACTGATTCACTGTAATGCTCATAAGCTTCGAACCCATTAGCAAAGTCCACCGCCATCTTTTCCTTGTACGGCGTCAGACCAAGCGTGCTCTTGTCCCAGTATTTCCCATCAGTCAAATATTTGTGGAGCTGATCTGTGATGCGCCGTACTGATTCACATTTGTATCTCCTACCAACTTGATTTTGTCGTTTGACTGTAGCATCATATATCCAACAACTCCAAGTTGACAGGTCGATTTTCAATGTAAACCAATGCTCTCCAACATTATACGGCATGATTAACTGGAAAAAAATAATTTGTTATCATAACTTAACAGGAATGCTCAAATAATTAATTAAACAAATACTTACCACAGACGCATTATACCACGGCCGAGAACATGGACTATCCTTTCCTTCGATGAACTCTAGCAATTCTGCCGAAACACCCGGTGGCTTTGATCGAGGTGGCAAATTTACCGGATAAGACTTGTTGAATAAAAGCTATATTTCATATAAAAAAAGAAACATGTAAATAACATGAAGAATTAATAAAATAAATAAATAAGTTCTAACCTGGAATTTCGGCGTGAAAATGCGAACTTCATCGGGATTACAAGCAGATAAGATAAACTTGTTATTTGAAATCAGTTTGACACTGCGGGCATGTAAAAACATGTTAGATAAAACGTTCTATTTAATTAAATAAATAAAACAACGAATTTAAATAAATAAATTCTCACCAGAGGGCGTGAACAAACATCTCTATCTGCGGCACGGTTAAGTAAGAGTATGAATCCTCCAGTTGTGCAAAAAAGGCATTCGTGAGCCGTAGGCCAGTTGTTTGAGAGATGCAGGCCTTATCTGCTGGACTTTGCCGGAATGCTTGGTAAGATTGCCTGATGACCTTATTCACATAAAGAGGTCCAAAATACTGGACAATGGGTTCCATCTCATCGTCATCATCAACATCACCTCCAGATGTCTGCATTGCAATTAAGATTAGTAAATTAAATCGCAAAATAGGGCTAAACTATATAAAATATACTTGTGGTGCGTCAGAACGTGGCTGTGGCTGTCGCTGTTGCAAAATACTGGATAACCGGGGCTGAGTCTGTGGCATTGGTTGAGAGGACGAAGCATCTGATCGCTGGCACGAAGAAGTAACCACTTCTTTAATGTACTCCTTCAAAGTTGGAACAAACTTCATCCATAACCCAGTGTTTCACATCATCTAGCACAAACTGTTTGATTCTCCCAAACATCCTCTGATCTCTCTCTTGCCTACGTTCTTCCCCGCCCGAAGATGAAGAAGAACTAGGTATCCTTTGCCGTTTCTGTTGTCTCTTCTTTCTCTGTACCGGGGATGGTGGCTCCGAATCATGCCCAGTCTCCATATCGGGCTGCTCAGCATGCAAAAAGGGCTCCTCAGTCTGCACATATGCTTGCTCATTGGGAGCCTCCTCCTCCTCCATATCGTTCGTCAAATCATTGATCTCCACTTCTACCATTGTACCGCCACTAACCCAATCTTCAAACCCAGTGTGTACTGGTATCTCTAGATGAGGGTTGTTCTCTTCCAAATCTTCAATCATTGACCCTTCACCTAGTTTAAGGGCATGTGTAGATATCGGAGCCACATAACTCACACCCATCTTGTCATCTCCTTGAGCAGATCGCCAATAATGGGTACTCATCTCAGAACGCGAAGGAGGCAGGGCGGTTGACACAATGAGCTGCAAATTTTAAAAATATATTAGATAATATAATCAGTTTCCCGTTCAAAACAAATAACAACACTGAAATTTCATTTTATTACCGTTTGGGAGAAGAAGGCTACCCAATTTTTTACACTGGATCTTCTGAACCGCAACTTCAGCATACGTGGCTCAGCATTGGCTTTAACTAGCCGGGCACATGCCTGCCCCAACTCAGGAATGACCTCATAGGCCCAAACCTAACAACATATAAAAAAATTAAACTATTTTCAACAAACATTGATCACAAAGATGAAGATAAAAGATGGTGACAATTTATTACCTGTAGTACCCAAAAGGGACCTGGAAGATGAAGGGCTTTTTTTTCAAGTTGAATCCGAGTAGTGGGTATATGCATTTTGTAATAGAGCATTGCTTTGTATGCATATGTACCCCATGGAAATCGGTTCCAAGCATCAAGATCCTCACTTAAAACGTACAGCCACTTTTCTAATTTTCTTTTTTCAGTATACCCTAGTCCAAAAAACCAATATGCTAATATATTGGCCACCCTAAGGTACAATAAACCGTGAGTACTATCAATCTTTTTGTATTGAAACCTATCCAAAAGTTCTTTACTACTTAGGATTTGACCACCGCAAAAGACTTTAAATACAGTACTAGATTCTAAATCATGGCGTGCTGTAGGATCAATAGTGGCATTTCCAAAATTCAAACCAGAAATAAGGGCGAATTCACTCTGTGAAAACATGATATCCTGCCCACTAACTCTAAACCTTAACAACTCTGGATTATTTGACTGAGTCTCATGACTAAATAATTCAATTAATGATAGAGACGAACTAAGTCCATTTTCCGACCAATCCAACCAATGTCCAAAAACCCCAGCCCGAAACTCATTAACCAACGCCTCTTGTCCTATATCAAACAATGTCTTTTTAATGATATCTAGGACCTTACATTTATAATATAAATTAGTCTTAGGTTTACTTCCATGGACTTCATATCGAATATAGGCAGCCTGCAGCATATCAAAACCAAACTAACTAATTCAATAAAAATAAAACACAAAAACATCGAAAAAAACATGCACGCACGGTTCATATGCATATACACGGTTCAAACATATAAAACAGGGAAAAAATGGACGAAATTCATATGCACGGTTCAACACATTCGAAACAAACATTAACCAACCAATTCAAGGCAAAAAAAATAGAACAAATTCAATACAAACCACAACAATGCTCATATCAACATGCCCGACTACAATCAGTTTTTTTTAAATGAAGATGATACCTGTGCAGACATTTCGATGGTGGTTCGTGTTCAGTTCGCCGGTCGTCGGTGGGTGGTGTTCGGTTCGCCGGTGGTTCGCAGATGGGTGGTCGTTCAAACGGACGTGCGAAGGGAAGCCTATTCGAACTCCTGCCGGATTTGTGTGTTTCACGCCGAATTGTTAGGTTAATTTGATTTGGAATTGAAAAGGGATGGAAGTAAACGCGAATTCCATCTGGGAAGTCCGATTTCCATCCGAAATATCCGAGTTCCATCTCAATTTTATATACTTCCAGCCCAATTTAAATAAAAAAATATTTTAAATAAATCTGGATTTTATATAGTTTTAATCCGAATTCCATCCCAAATACCCGACTTCCATCTCAATTTTATATACTTCCAGCTGGATTGCTATACTTCCAGCCTAATTTCAATAAAAAATTAATTTAATTAAATCTGTATTTTATATATTTTTAATCCGAATTCCATCCGGATTTTTCCGAATTCCATCTCAATGTTATATACTTCCTGCTGGATTGCTATACTTCCAGCCCAATTTCAATAAAAATTTATTTTAATTAAATCTGGATTTTATATATTTTTAATCCGAATTCCATCCGAATATATTCGACTTCCATCTCAATGTAATCCACTTCCATCTGAATTGTTCCACTTCTAGCAAAATTTCAGTAAAAAATTATTTAAATAAATCTGTATTTAATATATTTTAAGTTCGACTTCCATCTCAATTTAATCTACTTCCAGCTTGATTGTTCCACTTCCAGCACAATTTCAATAGAAAATTATTTAATTTAATCTGGATTTAATAAGTAAATAAATTTTTTCCAGATTTTCCCGTTTTTGATTTAATAGATTTTAATCCCGACTTCCAGCCGGATTTGTTCGAGTTCCAACTGGACGGACATTTCCAGCCGAATTTATAATATTGCACAAGAAATATTCAAGTTTGGGGGTTTGATAAGCTCGTTATTTCACTCACTTAGTTATATTATTTTTATACTATTTTATGTAGTTTTATTGAGTTTATATATATATATTATGTGCATGAGTCTATATTAGGTGGTATTATGCGCGTTTTGATGTCTATGCAAGATTTTAGGCCTAAATTCAATGGAAACCCATTCCAAGAGCAGTAGATGTTCAAAGAAACAGTTACAACTTCTTTCACCGTTGGAATCTGAGCTAATGGAGCGCATTGATGGAAAGATCTTTGAATTAGCTTTCCAACGCAACTGGAATCGGGTCAATCGGAGTTCGGAGGAGAAAGTTATGGCAAAAACCGTGAGATCGCGCAGGAGGGCGAAAAGCTTCCTCGACCGAAGCCACGTAGACTCGATCGAGGAGCCAAAAATGCTTCCTCGATCGAGTGGAATCACACTCGGTCGAGGAAGGGGTATTTTTTGGCTCGGAAATCTGATAAAATTCGGATTTATTCATATCTTTAACCCTAGATTTGATAGGATACACATCCACCACTATAAATACCTATAAAATTCGAACCAATTAGCATTCCCTATCAATTCCACATTCCGTATTTTAGATTTTAGAGATTCCAAGAGTTTTAGAGTTGATGTTTGAAGACATATTTTTGTGGGAAGACATTCCAACTCAAGTTTTTATGCAATTCAGGTTTTATCTTTCTATGATGAATATTATTCTGAATATGTGTAACTAAATTCCTTCTCAGATTCTAGGGTTTCAACTATTCTTGTATACATGTTTTGATTAATTGAATTATTTTCCCTTTCCCTTCGTAGTTTGTGAAATCTGTGCTATTCATAATCTTGATTTGTTGGCCACTTATTAGGATTATTTAGTTGATTACTTGAGACGTAACTGTGATAGTTTTCAATCGAAAGAGATTTTCACAATACAATTTGATTTCTTGTCGTAACTGAAGGAGATTAATTGTAGGAATAAATCTGTAGATCTGTAGGAGTTAGTTGATTTATCTTGAGACCGAGAGGAGATAGGTAATTGACTAATCTACTTTGCGAATTGTCAGACCAAGAAGTTCGTAATACTTTTCTGATGTTTCACTGCGAAGAGGAATTAAATTTGGGAATTAATCAATTTATTCATACATGCTATACTTGATAGGAAGAATTCCCTAGAATCTGTGTTTCTCATATTTGATTTCAAAAGCAATTTAATTTTCTGTTTATTTTACGTTTTCAAAGAATTCCGATTTTAAAATACCAAAACCTTTATTTGATTTTCCTAACCAGTAATTTTAAGAACTAATGGTTTAGTATTTCAGGGTTTTTCGTTATTTCTTCCTTGTGGGTTCGATAGCCTTCGGGTTTACAAATTTATTTGTCACTGTTCTATAATTAATCTGTTAGAAATAGCAGTGATCAACCTATCAATTCCTTTATTCCCGGGGATTGGATCTTTGATGAGCGCC